>LFYR01000788.1:9797-39277 GCA_001185155.1 Zostera marina
AGGGTTCCGTCGCTATATGCCGGACCCCCGGAAAGGCTTCCACGGTGCGGAGCACGTGTCTACGTCAAGAGCCCAAGTTAACACTTGGGAGTCGCCGACTGGGACTACCAAGTCGTCGACTCCAAGGGTGAATCGCCGATTCCGGCTAGGGATCTCGGGTCTGGTAGACCGAGGACTTGGCCTCCAAGGAATCGGCGACTCCCACACCTGAGTCGCCGACTCCCAACCGTTACGCGGGCGGGCCCACTCCATTATGGCACCCTTCAATAGGGCACCATAATGAGGTGGGCCCCACTCGATTGAATGGAAACGCCTCTTGGACCCTATAAAAGGGGTCCTAGGGGTGTCCTCCATCCATAACTTATCTTGACCACTCACACACCACACCAGAGCAAACAAGGAGCCCGAATCGCCTACTCCCACGTGAGTCTCCGATTCCCCTCCTCTTCTGCAGGTACATTGACGTAGAGCGCGCGTCGTGGACTCCAAAGCCTCCGGCCCTCCTCGCAACCCCACGAGCCTACTGGTAGTAGATTCTGTGCTTCATCAAGTCTACTGCTACAAAGATGAATCGAGCCTGTGATGTTGAGGGGGGGAATGGTCCTACGATGTCCAACGCAAATCCACTTTCCATGGCATTTTCGGACGCCCCTTCATCCACGGAATCCAAGCAGTCCCGTCTTCTTATCACCAATGCATTCGATACCCAGTAAACGGGTTCGTTGCGACTGTCAAAGGATCACAAAAAGATTCTAGACAAGGATATAAGATGGCAACCCAGTTGACAAAACTCGACAACATGCTCGTCCACGCCCCGCCTAACACTGAGGAGAGAGAAAAATTATAACCTGTGGACAGTCGTATCTCCTCTACAATGAATTGCCCTTCATCTGTTGAGACACATTTCATTAGAGGTCCATCGTAGGATTTCTTATACAGAACGTCACCGATTAGGCAGAATCTTGAAATGCGTGTTTGTAATTTACGCCTTTCATTCTTGTTTTCTGAGAGTTTCTGCCCTTCAAAGTATTCGATTAAGGGTTTCCTCCAATCTTCTGCCTGTATTGTAACCAAATTATATGAAGGTGTAGATGCTGAGTCAACTCATATCTCTCTTTGCCCCCGCTCGAAAGCAGATGCTAGCTTTGCCAGGGCATTAGCCGAGTTGTTTTGACTCCTTGGAATCTGTTCTACCTTCACCTTGGTGAATTGTTCTTTGATTTTTTCTAGTGTAGCTGCGTACTGTACGATCAGAGGTTCTTTAACTGTGAACTACCCTGTAAATTGTCGAGCTACTAGTTGAGAATCTGTTCTGATGATTATTGAACAGGCACTACAAAAAACCAGCGCAGTTCTGGCGTCAAATTCCGGCGGCCTGGCCGCCGGTATAATGGTTCCTGGCGGCCAAGCCGACGATATTCCATCGCCGGAAGTAATGTTGCCGGAATTGTGAAATACCGGCGGCTTGGCCGTCGGCAAAAAATTTTGGATTCCGATTATCAGAAATTGTCCCGGCGGCTTAGTCGCCGGCATTTTTTTTTTAAATTATATCCCGGCGACCTGGCCGCTGGCAGTTATTTTTGGAAAATAATTTGCCGGCGGCCTGGCCGCTGGTCAATATTTCCCGGCAGGAAAAAAAATTTCCCGGGAAAAAAATTCTGGCGGCCAAGCCGCTGGTTCACTTTTGAAAGAAAAAAAAAATTGAAATTAATATGAAATTGAAAATAAAAATGAAATTGATATTGAAATTGAAATTGATATTGAAATTGAAATTGAATTTGAAGTTTAATATTTAATGTAGAACAAAAATTAACTTCGATAATCACTAATTTAACTTCTTTTTTTCGCTCTTTTTCTTTTTTTTAGTTCCGACCACCTTTCGTAATGCCTCTTTCGTGAATATTATCGTGTTGTAATACTTGCATATGTCAACAAAAACAGATGTTACCTTCGGATGTGTTGATCGACGTAACGCAATTGGAAGTAATTGTTGCATTATCATATGACAATCATGACTTTTCAAACCTGTAAACTTCCTTTCTTTCAATTTCACTTTTGATGATATGTTGGATGCATACTCATCCGGAAATTTCAGATCATGAAACAAAATCCATCGCCACGTGCTATGAGAAACTGACATCATACTAAATGGATTAAATCCATCGCTTGCAAGTCTCAATCTGATATTACGTGGTTCAGAAGCAAAATCGGGATATCGATCGTCAAATTGTGTCCATTGCAATGAATCTGCCGGATGACGAAGAATTCCATTTTTTTTCCGATCATTTTTATGCCAAGTCATTCCTGTAGAAATATCTTTACACAAAAACAATCTTTTAAGTCGTGGTATCAACGGAAAATGTCTCAAATATTTGGCGGGAATCCGTTTACTTTTTTCATCATCATCAGCTTCGTTCAACCACCTTGAAACTCCACATGTAGGACAACTTTTGCAATCTTTATATTTTTTACGATAAATGATACAATCGTTCCGACATGCATCGATCTTCTCATACCGTAACCCCAAATCACGAACAACTGACTTAGCTTGATACATAGTCTTCGGGATCGTTACTGTTCCATTGGGATGAGATCGACGTAAAATGGATAACAACGTCTCAAATGATTTATCGGACCACTGATTGATACACTTACATTGAAATAATTCCAAAATAAAAGAGAGCTTTGTAAATTCAGTACAACCGGGCCATAATTCTTGTTCAGCGTCTTTCAACCGATTAACAAAAGTCGAATCATAATTTAAATCTGAAAGATCTTCATTCGCTTTTGAAAGATCTTCATCATTATGATATGGAATATCTGGAATATCTGGAATATTTTCAATCTCATCAGGTCTACCCATCGCCACGCAAACCAAATTACGCATTTCATTGTTTGGTTCAACTTCAACTATATTTTCTATGTTTGGTTCTGAATCGTAAGTTCGCTCACCATGTTTCGTCCATATAACATAATGTGCCAACCAACCATTTATGAAAATGTGTTGACGTAAATCGGCAATTGGAATCACATTTCTATTGGTACTGTCTCTACATGGACATGGTAAATATCCTTCTTTATATAAACCATGGCATTTTCATAAACCATATTTAACAAACGCCGTGAGACCATCTCTGAATTCTTGGCTACAGGGGCTCAAAGTTAACCAAGTCTTATCAGGTACCCAGATTTCTGACATTCAACTGAAATACATACAATTATAATTGATTAATAACCAATTATTTAAAAACTAACTAACAATCAAACTTATAGAAAATCAGATTGTTACTTTTTTTTAATTATTAATTAATTAAATAATTATTGAAATTTAATTAAATAATTATTTATTTAATTATTAATTAAATAAATGATTTTAATTTTGAAATAATTGTTTTCAACATTGGAATTTAAATCAAGTTCTCAATATAAAAACTGATTAATGGAATTTCCAAAATTTTCTTAATTAATAATTAATTAATTATTCAACAATTATTTAAAAATTAACTAACAATCACACTTATAGAAAATCTGATTGATACTTTTTTTAATTATTAATTAATTAAATAATTATTTAAATTTAATTAAATAATTATTTATTTAATTATTAATTAACTAAATGATTTTAATTTTGAAATAATTGTTTTCAACATTGGATTTTAAATCAAGTTCTCAATATAAAAACTGATTAATGGAATTTCCAATATTTTCTTAATTAATAATTAATTAATTATTAATTATTCAACAATTATTTAAAAATTAACTAACAATCACACTTATAGAAAATCTGATTGTTACTTTTTTTAATTATTAATTAATTAATTAATTATTTAAATTTTATTAAATAATTATTTATTTAATTATTAATTAAATAAATGATTTTAATTTTGAAATAATTGTTTTCAACATTGGATTTTAAATCAAGTTCTCAATATAAAAATTGATTAATGGAATTTCCAATATTTTCTTAATTAATAATTAATTATTCAACAATTATTTAAAAATTAACTAACAATCACACTTATAGAAAATCTGATTGTTACTTTTTTTAATTATTAATTAATTAAATAATAATTTAAATTTAATTAAATAATTATTTATTTAATTATTTATTAAATAAATGATTTTAATTTTCAAATAATTGTTTTCAACATTGGATTTTAAATCAAGTTCTCAATATAAAAACTGATTAATGGAATTTCCAATATTTTCTTAATTAATAATTAATTAATTATTAATTATTCAATAATTATTTAAAAATTAACTAACAATCACACTTATAGAAAATCTGATTGTTACTTTTTTTAATTATTAATTAATTAAATAATTATTTAAATTTAATTAAATAATTATTTATTTAATTATTAATTAAATAAATGATTTTAATTTTGAAATAATTGATGTTCAACAATTATTAAAAAATTACCCTAACCCTAACCCTAATTAATTAATTAATTATTTAAATATTTTTCAATTAAATAATTATTTAACTAATTTTATATAAAATAATTACTAAACATTTATTTAACTAATTTTTAAATTTATTTAATTTTCTATTTAATTTAAAATCATGCATTCATTTTAACTCATGCATTCATTTTAACGCATGCATTTATTTTAACTCATGTATTTCAATTCATTTCATGGCATTTCATTATTTCATAGCATTTATTTCAAAAAAAAATTATTCATTTTAAATTCACACAATTTAAGAACATGCATTTCATTTTCCAATTATTTAATTAACATACAAATTATATTTAATTAACTAATTAATAAATAATGAATAAAAAATATTACATTGATCGATGAAGATTAAAACGCAAATTGAATTTCAACCGGAAATGCTAATTACAACTATCCGTAAATACCTACAAAAAAATATCAACACATAACATATATATCGATCAATCAAATTCAACCTAAAAAATGACATAAATTAAAAGAGAAAATTTAAATAATTAATCAAAACAGAATATTTAAATAAATAATTCAAAATCAATTTAAAACATAACACACCTATAAAATTCCAGCAACTACCTATTCCAGCAAACCATATAAATCAAAATATTTAAACATCAAATATCAACTACCTATTCCATCAAACACACAAATAAAACATTAAAAGATTAAAATAAATAAAAAATCATTATAGATCAATTAATAACAAAAAATTCCAGTAAACCATATTGATCAAAAAATTTAATCATTAAAAGTCAATTATCCAGCAACATTAAAACAGAACAGACCTACTTCATTTAAATAAAAAATCCAGCAAACCTATTTGATTACAAATTAAAAACAGAACATACCTATTTCATTAAATTAAAACAAAAATTCAAGAAACTATATACCTATAATAAAATTCCAGCAACTACCTATTCCAGCAAACCATATAAATCAAAAGATTTAAAGATCAAATATCAACTACCTAGCTATTCCATCAAACACACAATCAAACACACAATCAAATAGATCGATCAATCAAATAAATTTCCAGCATACAATTCATTATTGAGAAATTAATTTGTAAATTACATACCTTAATCAAAACAAACACCTAGCGCAAGATGGTCCAACAACAATTAAAAATAGTTCGGCGCGGCGGGGAACGGAGATCGGATATCGGATATCGGAGACACAAAATCCAACAACAATTCAACCTAAAAAGTTTACAAAAATACAAATTCCAGCAATAAGATTAATTGTAAAGTATATAAAAATAAGATTATAAAATTAAAATAATTTAATTATAGATCAATAACAAATTACAAAATTCCAGTAAATATGTATACTTCAAATCACATAATAATTAAAATCACCACAAAATTCCAGTAATTACAAAATTCCAGAAAATATGTACACTTCAAAGCAAAATTCCAGTAATTTAAATCATTAATATAATTTAAATCAAACACCACAAAATAATTCCAGCAAAACAGTAAACCTTCTAACAATGTTAGTATTGACCTTCTAACACAAATTAATCAAAAAAGAACCAACAATACTAACAATTAAAACTAAGCATTTAAATAACATCTAAAATAATACTATCAATAAGAACAATACTAACAAACATTCAAAACATTAAAAAGTAAAGCATTCAAACCAATAAATTAAAACAATCATAACATTCAATACATTTAACCCTAACAATTTAAAACATTTTAAACAACACACTAAATCAAACATCAACCACAAATTAAAAAAACCCCATTTCATAATACCCTAAATTACAAATCCCCATTTCATAAAACCCTAAATATAAACCCCCTAATTACTATAACTTTCACAAATAATAAATCCCAAAATCAAAAAACCCCAAATCATAAACCCCAAATCATAAACAACAAAAAAAATGAGAGAAAAAGATGAAGAATATAACACAATAACAAAAGAAGATAACTAATGGAGGATGAATAACATACCTTTAGGAAGAACTTCGAAGATCACCGGAGAGAAATGGCTGGAAGATCACCGGAGAGAAGTTGGGGGAGGGTTTGGGAGGAGTGGGAGTAGTGGAGACGTTTTTGGGGGAAAAGAAAATGAAAGAAATCTGGAATTTTTTTTCTTATATAAAAATTTCCCGGCGGCCTGGCCGCTGGGAAATACTTAAGTTTCGTTTGACTGTATGGGGGACCACGGCGGCGTAAGTTGTAATTTTAGGGTTTCCCAAAAATCCTGGCGGCAAGGCCGTTGGCTACTGAAAAAACAAGCGGGAAAAAGAATCCAGCGGCCAAAGCCAGCAATTTTTCTCCCGACCGTTGAGGGTTTTAGTATGTCGGCGGCCAGGCCGCCGGATCACTTCTTCCCGACCGTTGGAGAAATTGGAGCTGGTGGCCAGGCCGCCGGATAACTTCTTCCCGACCGTTGGTGAATTGGAGCTGGCGGCCAGGCCGCTGGCATTTTTTACAAAAAAATATCCCGTCGGCCTGGCCGCCAGCAAATTTCTCTCATTTACGAGGGAAAATTATGCAGGCGGACAAGTGTAACCTTCCGTCGGCCTGGCTGCCGGTCGTATCAACCGGCGGCCAGGCCGCCGGGAGATGGGCGCCAGAACTGCGCTGGTTTTTTGTAGTGAGAGTTCAAATCAAATAAATTCCAAGATATGCTTGAGAATTTTGGAATTCTACACCAACTCACATGTCCTTACAACCCTCAACAAAATGCAAGAGTTGAGAGAAAACATAGATGCCTACTAAATATAGCTAGGTCTCTACACATACAAACCAATATTCCCCTAAAATATTGGGGAGAATGCATATTGGCTGCCACATACATAATAAATAGAATCCCATCAAAGATTCTAGATAATAAAACTCCTTTGAAATTCTACATAAACAAAAACCAAAATATAATTTTCTAAGAACCTTTGGTTGCCTATGCTATGCAACAACACATAATAGAGAGCATAAGTTCTCTTCAAGAACTTTCAAAGGGATATTCATGGGATATCCTCCCAACATAAAAGGATATTTAATACTTTGTCTAGAAGATGAAAAATTCTACATAAGTAGGGATGTAGTTTTTAGAGAAGACATTTTTCCTTTTAGTCAAATTACATTCAAAGTTGATCTAAATAATAAAACAGGAAACATCTTCCCATTACAAAAGTTTTTTAATGAAATAATAGAAGAACATCACCCTAGGGCAGACTGTTTTGAAATGATCACCCCAGGGCAAACACTCAAAAACAAAGATTATGGAGTAATTTAAAACAGACCAGATATAACTGGAAATAACCAGTCTGGACAGTTTAGAATTACACAAATAAATCAAGGTTCAGACAGGCCAGATAGAGCTGAAAATAATCAGCCTGGCCAATCTGAGATCATATCAGAAAAACAACCTTCAAACAGACCAGATAGAGCTGAAAATAATCAGCCTGACCAGTCTGAGACCATATCAGAAAACCAACCTTCAAACAGGCCAGGATCCAACTGAAAATAAACAGGCTGATCAGTCTGAAATTGTTATAGAAAACCAATCTAAAGTTGCCTTGGACAGACCAGAAACAAGTGAAAATAGTCAGACTAAAGCAACATTAGAAATGCAATCCCATTCTGACAGTTTTGGCAATAACCAATCTGAACACACACAAGAACTAATAAATTCTAGAAAAATCCTCACATATGACTCAGAAACTCAGGGTCTTAAGGAAAGGAGTCTAATACAAATTGATCACAATGCAAGTGATCATGGAATTCAAAATAAAGGGTTAGATTCAGTTAAAAATACTGAAAATAGCACAGCACCAAATAAAAACTTAAATTCAAGCAAAAACAATGAAAATAACAAAATAATAAGTAAAAATGTAAAACAAACTAGATTGGGCAGAGTCATAACCAAACCCAAACATTTTAGTGATTTTCATATAGAAAGTGAATCACCAAAGAAAATCAAATACCCCATGAGTAACTATGTGTCATATCACAGAGTAAATGACAAACACAAAGATTTTCTCAAACAAATCACTAAAAATGTTGAACCCAAAACCTTCAATGAGGCATCAACCAAATCCAAAATGGATAGAGGCAATGAAAAAAGAGATGGAGGCCCTCATCTCAAATAACACTTGGGTCATAACTGAACTTCCAAAAGGAAGAAAAGCAGTAGGATCCAAGTGGATTTACAAAATTAAATATAAACCAAATGGAGAGATTGAAAGATACAAGGCAAGACTTGTAGCAAAGGGGTTCTCTCAAAAAGAAGGTTTTGATTTCTATGAAACCTTTGCACCAGTTGCAAAAATGACAACAGTTAGGATCTTAATTGCTCTAGCAGCTCATAAAAGATGGAATTTATATCAAATAAATGTTAACAATGTCTTCCTCCATGGAGATCTCCATAAGAAAGTATATCTAAAACCACCCCAAGGATTACTCCAAGAAGGAGATAAAAGAGTGTGCAAACTCAGTAAGTCACTATATGGCCTTAAGCAGGCCTCTAGGAACTGGTTTGAAAAGTTAAGAACTACACTCCTAGAAATAGGGTTTTCACAAGCCAAATCAAACTATTCTCTCTTCATAAGAGAAAAGAATGAAAACATAGTTTATCTAGTTGTATATGTAGATGATATAATCATCACAGGCAGCAATGAGCTAGAAATAGGATTTCTGAAAATACAATTAGAAAATAAATTTAAACTAAAAGATCTTGGAAAATTAAGCTATTTTCTAGGAATTGAGGTATCATACTCAGATGAAGGAATTTTTTTGTCCCAAAGGAGATATGCCTTAGAAATACTTGAGGAGATATGCAAAAGAATCCAAAATACCTATAGAAAGAAATATAGACCTCAAAAGTGAGTCTAAACAAATTCAAGATCCAACATTCTATAGAAAACTAGTTGGAAAGCTAATATACCTCAATATAACTAGACCTGACTTAAAGCTATGTAGTTCACTGGCTTAGTCAGTTCATGAGTGAACCAAAAGAAGTTCATTTAAAAGCTTTATTCAAAGCATTAAGATACCTAAAAGGAGCCCCAGGACAGGGCATCATTTATAAGAAAAATCAGGATTTAAGTATTCATGCTTATTGTGATTCTGATTGGGCTGGCTTCCAGATAAGCAGAAAGTCTGTAACTGGTTTTTGTATCCTAATTGGGAATTCCATAATATCTTGGAAATCTAAGAAACAAGCCATAATCTCAAGATCCTCCTGTGAGGCTGAATATAGGGCAATAGCTCAAACAGCTTGTGAGGTGATATGGATACATCAACTAATAAAAGAAATGAACTTCAAAACAAACATTAAAACAACACTATATTGTGATAACAAATCAGCAATCAACCTAGCTAATAACCCTGTTTTTCATGAGAGAACAAAACACATAGAGATTGATTGCCATTTTATTAGAGAGTTAATCACCCAAGGAGTGATTTGCCTAAAACAAGTTGGAACTAAATTTCAATTAGCAGATATGTTTACTAAGTCCTTGGGTGAGATTGAGATCACATCTTCTTCTGTCAAGCTTGGAGTCATAAACATTTACTCCATAGCTTGAGGGGGGAGTAAAAGAGTGATCAGAAGATTACTGGATTAAAAGAGTAATCTGAAGATGATTAAATCAAACACTTACTGAACTGGATCTATGTGCAATTAAACAGAACATAAGGTTATGACATTTTGACTAAGAGAAGAAACTGCAAGGTCAAAGAGGCAAAATTAACCACTTAAAGGTAGTCGGTAAATATGAAGAAGTACGAGGGCGAGAGTGCAACTTTAACCACTTAAAGACACTCGAGAATTACAAAAGAGTACGAGGACTTAACTGCAATTCTACCCATTAAATAAGAGGAATCGGGCTAACGGATCCGGACTGCTACCTAATTAAAGATTTAGTTAAAATAGTTAGTTTAGTTAATGTTGTATTAGCTACTAATAAAAGAGTGATCAGAAGATTACTGGATTAAAAGAGTAATCTGAAGATGATTAAATCAAACACTTACTGAACTGGATCTATGTGCAATTAAACAGAACATAAGGTTATGACATTTTGACTAAGAGAAGAAACTGCAAGGTCAAAGAGGCAAAATTCACCACTTAAAGGTAGTCGGTAAATATGAAGAAGTACGAGGGCGAGAGTGAAACTTTAACCACTTAAAGACACTCGAGAATTACAAAAGAGTACGAGGACTTAACTGCAATTCTACCCATTAAATAAGAGGAATCGAGCTAACGGATCCGGACCGCTACCCAATTAAAGATCCAGTTAAAATAGTTTAGTTTAGTTAATGTTGTATTAGCTACTAATTAGTTAATTAGTTAATGTAAAGATGACTATTAATACAGAAGTGTAAGTGTGGTTTAATTAATTCAATTTACAGAATTAACCATACAGTTAGCACTGATCTACTTGCTACAATGTTAACAGAAGGGGAATTAGGTAGTTCGAATAACCCTAATTCTTCCCCTCTTTAGTGCGATTGCTCCCCGTCCGGCGAGCCAAGTCCGCCGGATTCTGCGCATTCTGTCTACTGAAGTGCACCTCTCGTTTAATAGCGCGAGAGTCTACCAATAACTGTACACGGAAGGACCCTATCGTACCTTGGAGGTGGAGCGAATTTATCTCCTTAATTGTCTCCCATAAGTGCGTGCAAAGCAATCGGAGTAGCTTTCCTAGTGTTGTTGTCTGGAGTAACAAGGTTTGTGTTAATGTCGAGATCATCTTCATTGGACGAGTCATCCGGGGGGAAGTCTTGGAGGAGGTGTAACGGTGCTGGAGATTTCCAGATGTGGTTGCGATGGTATCGTTCGTCACAGTTAAAGCATAAGACAAGTTCACATCGGCGTTTCATTTCGTCGACTGATAGTTTCTTTACGCCGAGTGGTGAGGTTTTGGTAGTGTCGGAAGTGTTGACTTATTTCTCCGTGTTGGTGAAGGATCTAGGCAACGATCTTCATGTCGGATGGCTAAGGTATTGGCTTCAAGAATAGTTATCGGCTTGATAGAGCGTACTTTGCGTCCCAACTAAGGCTTGAGGCCGGATAGAAATTGTTTGTTGCCATAGCGATGTGGGAATGTTGATGGTGTTGAAGGTGGACGGGAAGTGTTAGTTTGTTAATGGTTTGTTCAAGTTCTCTATCCCTGTTCAATGACCTAGATGGGGTTCTTATAGTCACCTCAGTCTTCTCTAAGTGCGGCACCTGTCCGACCAGGTGTCTTGTAAATATCGACAGCTGATCAGTTGGGTGTCAATTGATGAATGGTTCGGTTTTAGTATAAGTAGTGTTTAATCCCTAAACACTACTCCCCATCCACACACGCCTTTCTTGAATCTCTCGCTTATTGACTTCTACATTCTTCTTGCATTGATGGTCATCGCAACATTCGAGGAGTTCGCCTTGGAGTTGGTGTATCACCAAAGCTCTCTGGTCGGCATCCAGATCGAATTAAAGGAAGCTCTCTGGTTGGCATCAACGAAGAAGCCAAGATAATTAAAGGAAGAAAAATACAAAAGACCAATAAGTTGTGCCTCCAGCAGAACTAGTATGGCCAACCGCAAGAATAAAATATTGCAATCCTGAAGACAACGAAGAGGCAATGCTAGTCGAACAAGAATATTGTATAGCTCTCTGGTCGACTAGCATTGCCTCTTCGTTGTCTTCAGGATTGCAATATTTTATTCTTGCGGTTGGCCATACTAGTTCTGCTGGAGCCACAGCTTTCAGGCCGAAGGCTAATTTGTATGGGGTCTGGTTGTAGTTTTGTAGGTAGTTATGTAAGCCCATAGGACTTCGGGAATTGTGTCGGCCCAAGTTTTTGGATCTTCTCCCACTTTCCTTTTCAGGATATTTATGATGGATTTATTTGCTGCTTCTACTTGTCCATTTGTCTCTGGGAGCTGAATTGATGCGAAGCTCAGTTTGATGTTGTTGTCTTTGCAGAAATTCTTCATGGCTTTGCCAACAAACTGAGTCCCATTATCTGTGATGATCTGGATTGGTACACCAAACTTGCAGACGATGTTTCTGAATATAAATTTGACTGCCTTATCCTGGGTTATGGATTTAACCGGTTTAGCTTCGACCCATTTGGTGAAGTATTCGATGGCTACGAAAGTGTATTTTCTTCCCCTACTAGCTACTGGAAATGGTCCGATTATGCCCAATCCCCATCTGGTGAAAGGGACAACTGTGTGTAGAGAAGTGAGTTTAATGGAGGGGACGTGTTGAAAATTTACGTATTTTTGGCATGCTGGCTATTTTTTTACTATTTCGCGAATATCTGTTTTCATGGAGGGCCAGAAATACCCTTGTCTTGATACTTGAAGGAACAATCTTCTTCCACCTCGATATGCGCCTCCGCCCCCGTTATGTATAATTGAGGCGATTTCTTCGCCTTCCTTTTTTGTGACACACGTGCGAAGTGGGAAGGTGTCTGTTTCTCTTCTATATAATTCTTTTTCTAGGAAAATATAGTGCGCTGCCTGATTTCTGATCTCTCTTTCTTGAAACTTATCTCCTTTAAATTCCGTGCCATTAATGAAGTTGATGACTTCATCTCTCCAGTCGTTTTCGGCGATCGAGATTTCTAAATTTTCTTTAACTGAAGATGATATCAAGCTACTTACTTGGATCCATTTTTCTGTGGCGGAACTTTTTGCTGCGCCAAGCTTGGCCAGAACATCTGCTTCTTCAATGCAGTCTCTTTTTAACAGGTTAATTTTGACTGAATCAAAAAAATTTATTGCGCTTATGGTTGCTTCTTTGTAACCTTTAAGGTTTTGTTCTCTGACATCGTATAGACCCTGCATTTGGTTTGCTACTAACTGAGAGTCGTCGGTATTGACCACTAGATTCTTGATTTTTAGCTCTCTTGCTAAGTCTAAACCGGCTAGGAATGCTTCGTATTCTGCGACGTTATTTGTGGTCTGGAAATTAAAATGAATAGCTTTTTCCAAACGCAGGCCTTCTCAATTTTTAAGATGATCCCAGCACCGCAACCATTTTTTCTTGCAGAACCGTCTACCTGTAACTCCCATGTCTCTGAAATGGTGTTTGTGTAAGTTGGGAGTTGAGTTTGTTGTTAGTTCTGCTATAAAATTGCCAGGGCTTGAGCTTTGATGGCTTTGGCTGGGATGAACTTAATGTCGTATCCACTTAGTTCGATGGTCCACTTTGCCAGTCTTCCTGATAGATCGGGTTTGTGTAATGTTTGTAAGAGGGGATGATTTGTTGGTATTGGTAGTACAGTATCCCGTACCAGACCACAATACCAGCTTGAGATAACCTAGAATGAGTGGAAGCGCCCATATAGACAATGGGGAGCCCCACTCGACTTTATGAAGAAGTCGACCCCCCTGGACAACTTTAGCCGAGCCGACCCCTAAGGAGGTCGAGGGCCAAAAGTCGACCCCAAGGGAGTCGACCTCACAAAGTCGACCCGGGCCAGATCTGGGCAGTTAGGCGGTTAGAGCCCTAATGACCAGATTACTCCCATAAGGACCCTATAAATAGGGACTACCATCACTCATTAGAGGTTAGGATATTTGGAGTGAGAAAGAACCTCTGCCAGAGAGAGCCTGAGTGACTAGAGTGTTTGAGCGATTTCCGGCGGAGTTCGTGGCCATATGCTTGTTCGAAGCGTCACGCTAGCACTGATCGGGTTCCACCCTTATCAGTTGGCGCCGTCTGTGAATTCAAGATACTCACAAAACAGAAAGCTGGTCGACTTTGTCGAAAAGTCGCGGCCAAATCAACTCCAAACAACGCAGATTCAGCCCTCCAGCTCGATTTCCTCGGGAGGTCCGAATCCCAGGGTCGACTTTGCGATCCAACTCGACCACATCTGGGGGATCGACCCGAGGTTCAGTCTTCCAGCCCGACTTCCTTGGGAGGTTCGATTCCCAGAGTCAACTTCGTGATCCAACTCGACCAGTCCTCCAGTTCGACTTCTTCGGGAAGTTCCAACTCGAACGCCTAAGAAGGATCAACCCCGGGCTCGACTTCCGCAAATTCGACTGACCCAAGGTTGACATCCAGGGGAAACAGTCACGGTGAGAGAGTTGATCCTCGGCTCGAGTTCCAGCTAGTTCGACTTCTGTGAGAGGCTCGGCTCTCCGAAGACCTCGCTACGCTCGACTTCCTCAAGTCGACCCACACAAGTCGACCGTCCCAGCTCGATTTTCTCCAGACCAAAGCAGCAAAATGGTCGACATAAGAACAACCTCATACGTGAGGGAAAAAACACAAGGGCAGCCCAACAAGAAGGGGCACCTGAGAGCCCCAGGGCCCAAACTAACGCCCCGGGAGAAAATCAAACCCTAATAATACCAAACCCCTTGCTGAATCAGACCCAAATGGAAACAGTAACATTCCAAAATCCATTTGGCTTTCTGCAGATGCAGCAAATACAGAGAGAGCAACAGCAGATGGAACAACAACAAAGGGAACAACAACAGATTCCCGCCCGTCAAGAAAGGGCCCTGAATATAGAACAACAGCAAAGGGAAGAACAGCAGGTTCCCGCCCGCCAAGAAAGGGCCATTGAACACTCATCTACCCCTGCTAATAGCCACCACTCTTCGATACGAATCTCCATCGAAGAATTAATCAAAATGAGAGAAACCATAGGTCGAATGCAAGAGAGGTTAAAAGCAGGGGAAACCACGTGCAGGACCCTACATAGTGGGAGAAGAACTCCGTCTAGGAACATACAAACTAAAAAGAGAAGATGGGAGTTATATTCCCAACACCTGGCATGCAGACAACTTACAATTGTACTATTGACACAATTATGCAAAATTAAACAATGTACAATAGTTGTAAAACTACTTTCTAAGTAATAAAAGTTATGTTAAAAAATCAGAACTAGAGTTAATATCAGAATATACACAAATGTTAAAAATATAATATTCAGGGCGCAGGAGAAGCATCCTTCTCAGAGCCATCAGAACCATCAACAACATCCAGAAACTTGGTCACAGAGTCCAACTCTGCCTCAGAAGGAACAATAACTTCAGAGGTGGCTCCAGTCAATAACATAGGGACAGCAGCAACAGGTTCAACCCCCAGGAGAGGATCATCTTCAGCAACAGGCTCAGGAACCCCCTGTCTAATTTTCTCAGCCTCCTCCGGATGGGTTGCAACCCACATCATGACATCTCCAACATCAAATCCAGGATGTAGATGAGGACCAATCATAACCAGGTTGTTGAAATCGTCGATGTTCTGTTGAAGAGTCTCTCAAAGAAGATCATCATTCTCTTCATAATCCTTCTGAAGTGCAGAGAGCTCCTCAGTCAATTCCGAGTTCTTAATCAGGAGATCAACAACAGAAGTCTGGTTCTCTTTCAGAGTCTTCACTTCTTCACGGAGCTGAAGGATAGTTTGGTCAGCAGACTGCAAAGAGATCTCGAGAGATTCAGAAAGGGTCTTGTGAAGCAAGGCTTCCTTCTCAAAGCTCATCTTGTTAGCCAGAGCAGCAGCATGCTCAATCTGCATGGTCCTATTCTTCTTCTCCAACTCCTTGATGTTAGCATCTTTGGCAGCAACGTCCTTCAAAAGCGTGTTGTTCTGAGTGTGGAGCCAGGTATTAGTCCCAGCATAATCCCTGACCTTCGCCTCAGCAGCACTCAGATCTCTTTTCAAAGTTGCAAGCTCATCAAGTATCTGATGAGGATCCCGGAGACCTCCAAGAGGAGCCAGTCCACCCTTGAACAGATGATCGAGCTGCATGAAAAGAGTTAGAAAAAATAAAAGGAGAAAAGAATAAATGATAAACTTACATTTGAAATGTTCTGAGCAAACTCCTGGACCAGTGTTGCCATGATATAAATAGAAATCTTCTTTAGGGCAACTTGACTCTCAGCAGTATCGGGGACGACGGGGTCTTTACGCGCATAGTTCGTCGGATGGTAACCCGTGTATCCCGGCAGTTGGTTATCCTGGGTAGACTGGTAAGATGGCCTTGAAACTTCCTTCACCGAGGGGCGAGAAGATGAGCCCGACTCGAAAGTACGAGCCCTCTTCACAGGAAGAGCACCCGTAGGGAGAAGGTCTCTTTTTCTACTTTCTCCAGTCCTCTGGACTGGAACCTGAGCTGTGACCCCAGAATCTTTCGGAATCTCGCCATCCTCAACCCCTGGGTTAAAAGCTTTGGAGGCAGCCATCTTTCGCAACCTTCTCGCATCAGAAGGTTTAACAGAAGCAGATAAACCTTGGAGCCCAATTTTTGCTAACTAAGTCGCTCAACTGCACCTCTGAAGGACTTTAAATATTCTGCACAGATAACAATTGTTAGAAAAACAAACAATGAAAGTAAACAAAAATAAACATAAACAACCTTGGCGAGTAAACAAATCCTCGATGGCCTTACAGACATGAATAGGGCGAGGATATGTGTCTCTCAGTAATTTAACACTGTCCAATTCCTCATTACTCAAAATCGTCTTAAGGACAGGAGTTCGATGCTTAGCCAGAACAGGGATTAGAACAGTACCCGAGCATAAGCGAGCATCAACAAAAATAAACTCATTCTTGTTCCTCTTGGTAGGAGGGTCTCGGAGAAGAGGCCTATGACTAGAAGTAGAGGGTCTACTCGAATAAGAAATGATAGTCTCAGAGTGAGACGTAGCAGAAAAAGAAAAATAATGAAAAAATAAACCAACAGTAGGTTTGATATTTAGGTCCCGAAGGACATTCAAAAAATCATGGGCATGAAAAAAGAACCCAGGGCCCATCTGGGATATGCACACACCAGCATATTTCAAAATTTCACTAATGAAAAAAGGAATGGGAAGGATAGGGAAATTGGTAAAGTAGTACTTAGGAAGAGCAACCATATAGTATGGCGGCACATCACCCGTAAGTTCATCAGGCAACAACCAATAAACCCTCTCCCTCAGCTCTAAACTCAACAAAAGTTTGACAGCAGCATCTTTTGACAGTGTGTTGGTGGAAACAGGGTTCACTACCTCAGGATAGGCAGTGATATCAAAAGATATGGACCTAATGGAACCACACTCCACCCCGTATGGCTGCTCCCTCAATTGGAAGGGAACACAATGATAACCATAGGGGCGGAGAACAAACACACTCCACTTCTTTCTACTTCCATCAACTTCATGGTAGAAAGAAGGAGCAAGACCCCCCTTATCCTCATTGATAGGAGTGGGAAAGGGGTAAGGGGTCTTCGACCTCCTAGACTTTTCAGGAACAAAAAGCGGGGGATCCTCAAGTATATCCTCCCGGTTAACCTCAGGGGACAACCTAATTGGGGATAGAGGGGAAACAGGGCTACGGCCAGTAAAGACCTCCATATGAGAAGGCAAAGGTTGGGAGCCACCCACGCTAACATCCTCTTCAGAACTCTCAGAGGAACAGCTCTCAGCAGAATTCTCAGCACGACTAGAGGGAGAGGGATCCCGGTCACGGACTGATTCTGAGGAAGAAGCCTCGGAATCATCAGCATCTGCCCCATCAGAGGAAGAGGCAGGGGAACCTACAAGAAAGGGTTATAAAATGAACCTCACTCACAAGAAAAATTCCTAAACTCTTCAAATAAAAGAAACTTACTCTGAGGAGGCATGGACTTCATTGAAGACGCCTGAGAAGGCGTAGCTTCGGCAGCAGTGGTGTTCACAGATGAACCAGCAGGGTTAAGATTCGACCCATAAGCATCGTTGGTGATAGAACCACCCTCGGCCATGGGAATCGATTGTTGGGCAATATTTCCCACACTCTCCTTAGCTCGCTCAACGCGAGACTTCTCAGTAGGGGGGAGTTTATCCTTGCCAGAAGACATCTGCAAAAAATAGGGGGGAAATCAGTCCAAAACACTCAGGAAAGTAACAAAGTAAAAAAACTCGACCTCAGAAAGTCGAGGAGAAAAGGGTCCACCACGGGACGACTTCAGGAAGTTGAGCCCGTAAAGTCGACCCTACTCACAAAGTCACGTTGAAAGAAGTCGACCACCCAGAAGGGAAAAGGCCCAAAGAAGTCGACCACAAGAAGTCGACCCCAGAAAGACCAAATCCCATCCTAAGGTGGAACGACCAAGGAAGTCGACCCCAAAAGGCCAACCCCAAGTCGAACCGACCAAGGGGGCAGGGCGATCTCAGAAAACTCGACTCCAAGAAGTCGGTTCAAGGAGGTCGACCCCTTTCACAAGTGCAATTCGAACCCTTACACTGGGAACTCGAGCAGAGCAGAAAACACGAGTAGAGCAGAAGGAAGTCGAGCGGAGGCGAAGGGAAGAATGATGAAGTGAAGTCCCCCCCCCCTCGGCTATTTATAGAAGGCAAGTCGAGTGGGCCTAAAAGGGCTCGAAGTCAGGCCCAGTCCAGACTAGGGGCACTTCAACCCAGCACTCGGCTCGACATTAGGTCCAGTACCCCACGCTCGTAAGTCTACTCGCTCGACATATGAAATTCCAACAGCAGTCGATAGTTGAAGGCTCGACATCTGAGCCCAGAGGTGGAAAAATTCAGCACGACATTCCAACAACGGTCGATGGTCGAAGGCTTGACATTAAAGAATGCGGCTCGACATCTGAACCCAGAGATGGAAAATTTCAGCACGACATTCCAACAACGGTCGATGGTCGAAGGCTCGACATTTAAGAATGGGACTCGACATCTGAACCCAGAGGTGGAAAAAATTCAGCACGAGATTCCAACAGTGGTCGATGGTTGAAGGCTCGACATTTAAGAATATGGCTCGACATCAGAACCCAGAGGTGGAAAATCAGCACGACATTCCAACGGTGGTCGATGCTCGAAGGCTCGACATCTGGACCCAGAGGTGGAAAAATCCAGCGCAAGATTCCAAAGGCAGTCAATGATCGAAAGCTCGACATTTGAGAATGTGGCTCGACATTGAGATCCAAAGCATGAATCAGCATCGCCAGATCACAGAAACAACAGTTAAGCAGAACTCGACATTTCAGAAAAAATAGCTCGACATTTAAAAAAAAAACAGCTCGACATTTCATGATAACTCGACACCCTTACAAATTGTTCATCTGCAAGTCATAAAAGCACATGTATACAAATCCTAACTCAAAAATTAATACGACGACGAAGTCGCCTAGGAACATCAGCCATAAGAGACCTAACACGATGAGGACGCCTCCGACGACGACTACGCCTCACAGCCACAACAGGGTCACCAAGAGAAAGATCCCCATCAGACCACTCTGCGAACAAAGTTTCACGAGCAGCTACGCTTTGTCGCTCCAAGATAACTTGGCGAAGGGCAGGCAAATCCAAGGCAGATGCACGAGGATCCAACAAGCTCAAAATTCTATTAAGCTCCTCAACCTCTCCCTGAACAAAGTCAGCAAAGAGGCTTACTAGAAGAGCCATGTGTGAAGAGAATAGAGGAGCATGATGGGTATTTATAGAAAAACAGGAAGACGACCACGAAAGGTCAAAACCAAATAAGGCAGAAAAAGTCGACCCCAGAAAGTCGACCCGAAAAAAGTCGA
This sequence comes from Zostera marina, assembly GCA_001185155.1. Classification (NCBI taxonomy): domain Eukaryota; kingdom Viridiplantae; phylum Streptophyta; class Magnoliopsida; order Alismatales; family Zosteraceae; genus Zostera; species Zostera marina. Next base: position 29,731 of record LFYR01000788.1, read on the forward strand.
GCAGAACACCCAGACAAGGGGGTGTGTAAAGAAATACCTCTGTACAGACAGACACCTAGACATGGAGGTGTCTAAATAAATACCCCTGGACAGTCATACACCCAGGCAGGGGGATGTGTAAAGAAATACCTCTGACCTCACCTCCGGAGGGGTGTGTAAAGAAATACCACTGACCTCACCTCCGGAGGGGTGTGTAAAGAAATACCACTGACCTCACCTCCGGAGGGGTGTGTAAAGAAATACCTATGGAGAGACAGACACCCAGGTAGGAGGGTGTGTAAAGAAATACCCCTGGACAGACAAACACCCAGGCAGGGGGGCGTGTAAAGAAATACCCCTGGACAGACAAACACTCAGGCAGGGGGGCGTGTAAAGAAATACCCCTGGACAGACAAGCACCCAGCCAGGGGGGCGTGTAAAGAAATACCCCTGGACAGACAAGCACCCAGGCAGGGGGTATGTAAAGAAATACCCCTGGACAGACAAACACCCAGGCAGAGGGGTGTGTAAAGAAATACCCCTGGACAGACAAACACCAAACCGGGGGGTGTAAGCAGAAATGCCCCTGGATAAACAGTCACCCAGCCAGAGGGGTGTAAACAGAAACGCCTCTGGATAAGCAGTCACCCAGCCAGAGGGGTGTAAGCAGAAACAAGGGAAAGGAAACCCGAACAGGCTCGGCTAAAACGCTTAGGTGAACAAAGGTTGTAGGGTCAGGAACAAGTTCGCATGGAAAGCAGTTCGGGCACTCCAGTCACGAAAAGAAGGCACTGGCAGGGGGAAATAGGAGGCACCCCAGAAAATGTGAGTTGTGCGTCTAACCCCATAGACACAAGGGAGGGGGGAGTACTGGTGGTACAGGACCTGATACTCAGATTATACCAACCAGGAAGCAGTCCCCAAGAGCCCTAGCAGCATATCAAAGGGGGGAGTACTGGTAGTACAGTATCCCGTACCAGACCACAACACCAGCTTGAGATAACCTAGAATGAGTGGAAGCGCACATATAGGCAATGAGGATCCCCAGTCGACTTTATGAAGAAGTCGACCTCCCTGGACGACTTCAGCCGAGCCGACCCCTAAGGAAGTCGAAGGCCGAAAGTCGACCTCAAGGGAGTCGACCCGGGCCAGATCTGGGCAGTTAGGCGGTTAGAGCCCTAATGACCAGATTACTCCCATAAGGACCCTATAAATAGGGACCACCATCACTCATTAAAGGTTAGGATATTTGGAGTGAGAAAGAACCTTTGCCAGAGAGAGCTTGAGTGACTAGAGTGTCCGAGCGATTTCCGGCGGAGTTCGTGGCCATACGCTTGTTCGAAGTGTCACGCTAGCACTGATCGGGTTCCACCCTTATCAGGTATAATAATCGAATGGGCTTGAAAGTAAGCCCTTTGTCTTCTGGCGCTGCTTACAATTGCTAGTGCTAGTTTTTCCCAATGGTGGGTATCTACATTCAGCACCTTGTAAGGTTTTGGAAAAATAAAACACTGGGTTTTGTGTTTTATCATGGTCTGTTACTAGTACTGTACTAACTGATGTATCGGATTCTGCCACATATAAGTACAGAGGCTGATTGGGACATGGTGGTCGTAGGGTGGGTAGTTTTTTTAGGACTTCCTTTAGTTCCTCAAAGGCCTTTGCACAGTCTTCGCTCCATTCAATGTTTTTGCTTGGATTTTTGAGGATTTTCAAGAAAGGTTTACACTTGTCTACGCTTCTTGGGATGAATCTGCCTAGGACTGCTATTTTTCCGTTGAGTTTTTGTAATTCTTTAAGTGTTTTCGGGAATTTCATGTTTGTGATAGCTTCAACTTTTTCGAGATGTGGTTTTATCCCTTCACTAGATATGAGATAACCCAAAAAAATTCCTTCGAGTACTCCGAACGTGCACTTTTCTGGTTTTAGTTTGATTCCTGTTTTTCTAATTTTATCAAAGGTTTCTTTTAAATCCTTTCAGTGATCTTCTGTCTTCATTGATTTGACTAGTTTATCGTCTACATACACTTCTATATTTTTTCCAATCTGATCTTTGAAGACTTTATCCATCAACCTTTGGAAAGTTGCCCCAGCATTTTTTAACCCGAAGGGCATGACCGTGTAACAGAAAGTTCCGGCTTATGTTATGAAGCAGTTTTTTCTTCTTCTTCTTCCTTGCTCATTTTTACCTGGTTGTACCTTGAGTGGGCATCCATGAAGCTTAAAATTTTGTTTCCTGTGCTTCTATCTACTAGTGTGTCGATCGAAGGTAATGGGTAACTATCTTTGGGTGAGGCGAGGTTTAGGTTGGTGAAGTCTACATACATTCTTCAGTCGCCTGATGTTTTTTTAACCATGACAATGTTAGATAGTCATTTAGGATAGCTAATTTCTTTTATGAATCCAGCTTGGAGTAGTTTGTTGACTTCTACTCTAATTGCTGCTTCACTTCGTTCGAGCCTGAGCCTACGGAGTTTTTGTTTAACTGGTATAGTTGGTATTTTTATGCATAGCTTGTGTTCTATTACCTTATCATAAATTGTTTGTAGTAATTTTGCAAAAATAACTTTTAAATAAATATTTTGAAAATTATAAGATCCCTAAACTCTAATATTTACAAAAATAATCGTTAAAAAAGATTTTGTACAAATATATCCCTTCTAATCTTCTATAGTCCTATTTATTCACATTTGTATCTTCTCTAAAAACCTTCTCTTTGAAAACCACCACTGATCAAGATTTTGAATGTGGCGTCGTTCGGAAAAATGCCCGAACTTCGCATCTCATTATACAATTCCTGCACATACGATACACGGCCGTGTCGAATGAGGCCCTTCAATAATGTGTTATACGAAACAACATCGAGCCGAATTCCTTCTGCAATAATCTGCTCGAAGAGCGCGATGGCTTCATCGATCCTTCGACTTCGACAATAACCCTTGATTAAGATAGTGTATGAAATTATGTTAGGCTTGTGACCATCATTCACCATTTTCACAAGCATCAAGCGGGCGTCATCGACAAATCCGTGCGAGCAATAACCATCTATGATGCAGTTGTATTCTGCAAGAGAATGTTTGTTATTTGGGAGAATCACCTTATGTATTCTGTGTGTCTCATTCAACTTCCCCTGTTTACAGTAACCATCAATCAGTATTACAGAAGTGATTTCATCTGGGACTGTATCTGCGAAAATCATCTCCCGGACGAGACCCAAGGCATCCTCCATCCGACATATCTGGCAATAGCCTCGGATCAAGGTATTGTAATTGCAGGTGTTGGGAGCAACACCATTGTCCTCCATGGATTTAAATAGTCCGATTGCGCGGTCCATCTGCCCGGAAAGACAATAACCATGAATCAGAATGTTATGGGAGACGACGCTAGGAGTTCCATATCTCCTAGTCATTCGAGAAAACAGGTCGTTCGCTTCCTCCATCCGACCCTTGTTGCAAAGAAACTGCAGTAAGCTATTGAAAGTGATAATATTCGGAGAAATACCTCTGCAAGTCATTTCATCAAGCAGAGAAAGAGCTTTGGTTAAATTCCCTTGTTTGCAGAGACTGTCGATAATGGTAGAGTAGATAACAACATCAGGCTTGCAGTGACTCTCCGGTCTGAAATCCATTTCACGGAGCAACTGAAGAGCAATGGGAACACCTCCATTTCTACAAACACCTTTAATAATTGTCCCATATGTAAAAGCATTCGGTGATATCCCCAATTGAGGCATTCTCCCGAACAAGTCCAAGGCATCTGAAATCCGGTTTGCGACGAATAGACCATGAATCAGAACAGTGACGATCATCGCATCGGGAAAGCAGTTTCTTTCCAACATAGCATCGAAGATCTCAAATCCTAAATCAACCTTGTTGATATCACAAAAGCATTTGATGAGGCAATGGTAAACCACCACATTTGGCTCAAATCCCTTTTCTGTCATTTCTTCAAACAGGTTTAAAGCAGCATCTAAATCTCCATTTTGGCAAAGACCTCTAACAATGGTAGCATAAGCGATGGCATCAGGTTTGCAACGACCACCCAATTTCTCCATTTTGGTAAAAAAATCCATGGCCAGTCTTGGACTACCTATAGAAAACATACCCTTAACGATCTCTGTACCTATCACAACATCCGGCCAACACCCATACTCAACCATTCCGTCAGTCATCCCCAAGACATCAGAACCTCTTCTTTCTAGGAACAACCCACCGATCAAAACACTGAACAGTCCAACATGAGGACGAAGTCCGTGTTTCAGCATTTTGGAGAAGAGCCCGAAACCCAAATCTACCTGACGTTTACGGCAGCAGCAGCTGATCAGAATGGAATAAAGTTTAACATCTGGGGACAAACTGAAACCAAACCTCGATGGTTGTTTCATTCCGTGATTGGACGAGTTGATAGAGCCGGTCGGCGCCGACAGAGGCGTCGGAATATTTTTCTCCGATATGGTCGTCAATTAGTCGTCGTCGTTGTTACATTGTTAGAACTGGTCCGGTGGTCGTGGGCAATACCCGAACCCAAACCCGAATAAAAAATCTATACGCTCCGATTGGAATATTAAGGTGAGGATTGGATTTTTTTTATATAAATCACATTGCTAGAATATGAGGGGTGTGGATTCAGCCTCCTTTCCACATGATGAAAACATGTGGATTCAGCAATTTATGATGTGTTAGGAATAATATAAGTCGTAAAATTAATTCTTGTGTCCACTCCAATCATAAGCCGGAGATGACGAAGTCGTCATCGATCACAGCAGAAATCTTTAATCGATCTCAACAGAAAAGATCTTCAATCTTCAATCGATCACTGAAGAACAATCAAGATTAGTTCTTTACAAATGATACCATGTGAACAAATCAAGTGAGATAGAAAATAACACTCAATGAATCTTTATTAACGTATACAAGATGTCTTTCTATAGATAACCAAGAATGGTTATTTATTATATTAATTACTAACTAATTGACTATTATATTTACTTCCACACACTCCAACTATGAATCATTTAGTTGGATTGAAGTACAAATGCTTGACCAGACAAGTGAAGACTTTACAAAATATTTAAAGGTCAAATACCTCGTCCGAAGTCTAGATGACAGAGGTTGGACTGGTTTGAAATTATCCAGAGAAATGGATAAATTATAAGGATAATAATGGGACCTACTCTGACGTCAATGGAAAATACAAACAATGATACTTCCGTTATATCTCGGCTTTGCATGTTGGTCGATCATAATTATCTTGTTGAATAATGGATATATACAAGTAATCATTTGTCTGTTGTTTTGTGATTAGTGGGAAGATACGAAGAGGCTTCTGCAGTGTTGGTCGTGATAAGGCATCCACCGTGTTGTTTTTGGTGCCCGGACGGTACTTGATCACGTAACCGAGGAGATGTCACAACCATTTTTATTGTGTTGGAGTTTGTTTTGATTGTGTGATGAGATGTCGTGATGTAATGTTGCATGGTCGATGAGGACCGTGAATTTTTGTCCGAGCAAGTAGTGTCGCCATTTTTTATTGGTCTAGCCTCCACTATATATAGGCTTCTGCAGTGTTCGTCGCGACGTGATAAGGTGTCCGCCGCATTATTTTTGATGCCCGGACGATACTTTATTACGTACTCGTAACTAAGGAGATGTCGCAACCATTTTTGTTGTGTCGGAGTTTGTACTGATTGGGCGAGGAGATGTCGTAATGTTGCATGATCGGTGAGGACCGTGAATTTATGTCTGAGTAAGTAATGTCGCTACTTTTTATTGGCCTCCACTATATATATTGACAACCATTTTTGTTGTGTCAGAGTTTGTATTGATTGGGTGAGGAGATGTCGTAATGTTGCATGGTATAGTGCACGTGTTTATCAAGCCTAAAGGCATGACGTTGAATTTGAAATGTCCGTCTCCTGTTCGGAAGGCAGTTGCTTCTATAGTTCTATGGAGTCATCAGCCATGCGGATCTGGTAGAAGTCGGAGTGAAAGTATAGTTTGGAGAAGAATTGTGAAAAACTGAAACTTACAATGAACTGAAAAACTGAATGAAATGCCTATTTTATCCAATTTATAACCTTCATAGTATTTGGGAATCGGGTATCCGGATTCTTTATTTGGATGCTAACTTATCTTTCATATTAAGCACCTGGTAATCGACGCAGAAGCGCCACGTTTCGTCTTTCTTTCTCACCAAGAGAACTTGAGAGGAGTATGGACTGCGACTCGGTCTAATGATGCCGTCTTTGCATTTGGGCAATCATCTATGATATCTGTCCTTTCTGAAAGTGAGGGTATTGATAAGGGTGGACGGAGATTGGGCCACGACTTGGTTGGATAGTGATGCGATGGTCTGATGAACGGGTTGGTGGCAGTCTGAACGATGTGTTGAAAAGGTCGTTGAAGTCTAGTAGAAAGTTGTCGATATTGGTTGGTTGAACAGTGTGTGATATTAAGCATTCGTCTGCCAGAGATACATGAAGAATGAACAACCCACCGACTTCACACTACAAGAAATAAGACCTTGTATGGCGGTCTTTAGATGGCGGATTTCCGCCATCTAAAGTGATCCTCGACGGAAATCCGCCATCTAAAAACCGCCATCTTGGACATCGCCATTAAAACCCCTAAACCGCCATCTAAAGACCGCCATCTATTATCCGTCCCCATTTCCCACCAAAAATCGTATAGATGGCGGAAATCCGCCATCTAATCTGAAAATTTTCGCGCGAACTGAAAAGTTTTAGATGGTCTAAAATATGGCGCGAGAATAGTTTGGCGCCAATTCATTGATGGCGGTTAATTTCATTGATGGCGGATGTCCGCCGACTATCCTTGGAACATTAGATGGCGAAAATCCGCCATCTAAAGTTACGCAGGCGGTTCCCTTAGTTTATAGATGGCGGATATCCGCCTTCTATTCGTGGGAGAGGGCGATTGTGCCCATATTTAGATGGCGGATTTCCGCCATCTAAAACTTAGTAGAAGAGTATAGATGGCGGAAATCCGCCATACAATGTTTGTTATATTTTTTTTTTAGAACAGGATTCTATATTTTGCGTTCGAATCGTTGTTTTTTGAAATAGAAATCGATATTTGAGAAAACGATTTTGAAATAGAAATTGAAATCGATGTTTTTTATTAAAAAGAAAATAAATTACAGAATCGTTAAACATTCGAAGTTTGAATAAGAAAAAAAAAATTGTTTAATCAACACTCGTCTGAAAGCGAGTCTTCTGAATCAGAATCAGAAATATCTGATCCGAATGCAGACGGTATTGTGGACTTTGAAGTAGAAGCCATCTGCGTCATGTCGAGTCCAGAAGTCTTCAAAGTCTTATTCAGTTTCTTCATATATGATTTCATAGCATTGAACTTCTTCTTGTATTTGAAGACGTCTTTTTGACTCTCGTTACACTTGTTCTGAAAATGAAAACAAAAATGAGTTCGATAATCAACAAAATTATTGAAATATATTGTAAATACCTCCAATGCTTTGAATTTTTCCGACCAAACTGCATCTGGTGTTGCATCAGCAGTCGTGCTTTCTGAGATCGGCTCTTTTCCTTTCCAATTTGGAGAAGCCCATCTTTCGTTTGTTGTGCTCACCATACTGGCAGCTTCTCCAATTCTTATTATTCGATTCTTCTTATTTTTGCCGAAAGTCTTGTTGACCGTCGCTTCGATAAATTGCTGCATTATAAAAAAAAAAATTTAAGAAATACAAAATATATTTAAAATAATCAATGAAACTTACAAATGGAGTCATTGATTCAGATTCAACCCACGATTTTGCCTCTGGACTTTTGATAAATTCCGTGGCTTCAAGCTGAAAGAATAACAAAATCAAACAATGATAATAGAAATTATAAAATATAAATAATTTTTAAAAAATACTTACAACTTTATCGCTTCCCTTATATGTCATTTGTAAAGTCTCTGACCAAGCTTCGACTTCACTCCTTTCTTGTTGCATCTATATTCACATAAATCATTAATATATATAAAAATAGATATAAATTATAAAAAAAATTACCAATTCATGACGTCTTTGCGCTAATCCTTTTGAACCAGCGTGATGTGTCATTTGATTCGCTCGGTTCGCGGTATTTATCTCAGAAATTTGCTGAAATTATAAAAAATAATAAGTTTCAAAATTTATTAATATAATAAATATATATATATACATATGCGTACCTTTTCTTTTTCCGAACGATGTTGTCTCAATTTATTCAGAAATTGTGGTTTGCTGACATACGGTGGAAGAGTCGCTAAAATGTCTTCTTCTCTCATATCAGGATCAGAGCCATAAGTTTTAACCAAAGAATTATGGTTGCTCCTCCAGAGTTTGTTCAGCCTACCATTGATATAAGTTTGTGCAGCTTTGCTTCCACTTAAATCATATTCAGCCTACATATTCAAAACTTATAAGTTTTGGAAAATTAATAAATTATAAAAAAAAAATATACTTACAGTTAATATTTTTAACGCGTCTTGAAAATTCTGTTGTGGTTGATGACGCCACTCAATGTCGTACGGGAAGAGAGTATGGTCTTTTGCTAAAAGAGCCATTCTTGTCGTTAATTTCTTCGCCATTTCATCCGTCGCTTGGTTTGTGTTGTCAAACATAACCTTCCACTTTGTACCTTTTTCTGGATGGTTATGGGGGTGGTCTTTTGTGCGACCACGACCCTTCTTCTGTGGAGGCACATTCGATGTGGATGGCCTCGCATCTAATTAATTTACATATTTAAGAATTAATTTTTTATAGAAACAATGATAATATTTAAAATATAAATAATAAACTGACCACTTGAACTGGACTCTTCAAAAGAGCGACGGGATGTAACCATCGCCAGTGCCATGAATGGTGTGATAACACCGAGTAGAACGAAAAAAGTAAACATAATCTGAAATATTTAAATTTGAAAATAAAATTAGTTATTTTAAATACATAGCCAGACACCCGTATATGGGGTCTTGGTCTGACACAACAACCAAACATTTTTCCTATTGTAATTTACATTCTTTATTATTAGACACAACAAATCTTCGAAGTCGTCGTGAGAACGTTGTATTCGATTTTGAATGAATGTGTGCCACCACAATCATTCAACACTCTAGCCTCGTATCCTAACACTAAAATCTGACCGGTTTCCATTGTTTGAGGATTTGTCGACCATATTTTTGGACAGTTCTGAAAATGATGACCATTGACTCCGCAACGGAAACAAGCAAAAACACGACAATAATAATCTATGTTTTTGTAAAAACTACGTAGAATCTGATTAAGTCGCTCTAGTCGTTCATATCGTTCGACGATTGCAAGTAGTTGACTCATTTTTTGTAATGAAAAAAAAGAAATATTTATAATCAATACATATATAAACCCCCAAATAATAAATACATAAACCCTCAATGTCATAAACTCACAAATACATGAACACCAATGTCATACAACCATAACCCCCTAATTTAATCAAATAACATACATCGAATGAAGAACAAAATAGAAAATGTAGAAGAATAGGAAAAGATGATATAAATTATAACATGGAGAAGATGGAGAA
>LFYR01000788.1:61451-82257 GCA_001185155.1 Zostera marina
ACCCTATTCATGAGTGTGGCATCGTAATCCGCCCGAGTCGTGGAACTCGAAGGTACACCCGAGTGATGTACTGCGGACCTGTGGTGAGAATCGAGGTGCTTGTGTCTCTTTGTTTCACCGTGGTTGTCTCCCATAGGAGAGTGATGCGAGTTGGATTTGGGTTTCCCTGAAATTGCAGGACTCTTTCCCTTGAGCTCTTGAAGCTCCTTGGATATCCTTGATTCGGACCGATGATGCGTACTTAAGTTTGTCTTCCTCAAATGTGGGTTAGACTTGCTTGTCGTACATCGTATGGTGGTCCGGCTCCTTGAAGCCTCTAGGTTGGTTAACCTTTTGTCCAACTTCAACATGAGAGCATGCATGTGCGCAAGCCTCTCCTGTGTTGTCGGAGTTGGGTTGACACCCCCATTTAGTGTGAGTGGTGAGGACACCTCATGTGTAGGTGGTGGTGCATTAGAGGTTGGTACAGTACGAGGACCAACCCTTCTGCTAGAAGCTCCTACCGTGGTAGTAGTGGCGAGAGCTTTCTTTTATGATCCTTAGTAAAAGGAGCCATAAATGGGATGGTTGCTTCTATCGGGTCGAAGCAACAGACCACGAGTGGAAGTTCTTCCAAAGTGTCGGAAGCTATGGGTAGGTACCTGCCCCCCCGGGTGTCACAAAACAGAAAAAATTTCGTATAATATTTCTTTGCAGTTTTGTGACCCCCTTGAGCAGTGCTACTAGTTCCCAAAGTTTGAAATTAGCAAAAAATGTCGTAAATTTTTTGCAATTTTTCTGCAGAAAATCGTGCCGCCGGAGGTGGTTTTCGGGATGCCTGTTTAGACCTATCCCAGAAAAGATTCCTTGCACTGTTGGGAAATTCTGCTCTTTGGTACTCGTAGAGAAAACTTTTCTCACGTGATATGTGGTCTCAGAAGATTTGGGCTATGGATTTTCGTTTCGGTAAAAGAGCTGGGCTATAAGTGGTCTTATTCAGCCAAAGCGATGAATGAAGACGATGATCGAATGGGCGAGTTTGCCCCAAGATAGGCGAGTTTGCCCCTTGATAGGCGAGTTTGCCCAAGATAGGCGAGTTTGCCCAAGATAGGCAAGTTTGCCCAAGATAGGCGATTTTTGCTTGGGAAAAATCGAACCTATGCGAAGACGCAAGTTCCAGAGCAAAGGATGACTTGACCAAGCTTGTTCAAAAAACAAAGAAATAAGTCGGCGAGTTAGGGAAAACTCGGCGACTTTAGATTTCGAGGTGTTTTTCGAACAAAGTCGTGGACAACACTCTTAGCTAGCAGACGATATTCCGGATCGGGCGATTCTCAAGGATAAGTCGGCGATTTAAGGCTAAATCGGACGTTAACCGAGAATCGGACGATCTATGTCGGCGATTTTTTGACAAACTCGGCGAACTCTCGGGAGAGCTCGAGCCGAATTTTTAAAAAATCGCGATTACGACGGGATACCGGTGGTTCGGTAGTCCCACAGACGGCGCCAGCTGATGAAGCACTGAATCTGCTACCAGGGCTCGCGGTGGTGCGAGCTTGATGCCGGAGGCTTTGGAGTCCACGACGTACGCTCTACGTCAAATACCTGCAAGTGAAACTAGGCGATTCTAATGAGACTCGCCGAGTTTCGTAGTGTAGTGCTCTGGTGTGAGAGTGGAACTTGAATCGTGCCTTTGAGTGTCCCCTTGAGACCCCTTTTATAGGGTCTCGGAGGGCGCACTCATCGGCGGAGATCGCGCCTATGGTCATATATGGTAACATTTATGACGTTGGCTGCCGCCGAGTAACGGTCGTAAGTCGCCGATTCAGGTATGGAAGTCGCCTAGTTAAGGTCTAACTCGGCGAATTTCTAGGGCCAAGTCGTACAGTCTACCATACTGCCGATCTTGCCTTAACTCGGCGAGTTATCATGTATGTCGGCGAATTGGTAGTCCAATCGGGCGACTTACGGGCTAACTCGGCGATCTGGACGAAGAACGATGTTCCGCACCGTGGGAGCTCTCTGGGGGTCCTGCCATAGCGACGGAGCCCTAGTCCTTGTTGAGAGGCGTTGATGGGTAGTGACTGGTGTAATCAGGCATGTCTCACCAGTACTCCCCCCTGAAGAGAGCACAAGAAACATGGTGTATCACCAGAGAACGAGGCCGGCCTCGGCGTAAGGCGTGTAAAGGGCGACCATGCCCGGCGGCGGATTGGAGGCAAGGCGGTCCCCGGCCTCAGTAAAGGGCAGATCCGGCTGGCCCATCTTCGCCAACGCCTCCCGGATCACGTCGACCCCGACGGTGGACAGTGGGTCTTTGCTGGTAGGAGCGGTGAAAAGCGACGTAGCCAGGGTACAGGCTCCAGCCCGCCGAGGAAGGGGGGGAGTACTGTTGGTACCATGGACCGCGGACCGCGGCCCATGGACCAAACCGGCCCCGGCGGCGGCCCGGGAGTACGGACGGGCCCGGCGCGCGAGCCCACGAGGCCCAAGGACTGGGACGGAAGACTATAAATACCTCCCCTGGTCCAACAGGGGAGGGGGTTGATAATTCTTGGAGTTAGACACTTGTATAAGGTTGGACGGTTGGCCTATTCCGGCGAACCCACACACCAACAGCAACCACGCAGAGTTTGGTCTCCACATACATGAGATCGAGATTTGAATGGAGTTAAATATAGGGTTATCTTTGATATTTTCTTACTTCTCGTGCATGCATGCATATAGTCTTCAATCTTTTCGTGCGTGCATGCATCCGATTAAATTATCGACGAACGTTGCATCTTTCATTTTTGTTTAATTGCATGTTAAGATTCATGGAATGATGAAAAATATGTAATGATATGTCAATGTCAACTCGAAATTTTCGATATATTCGAATTCGATTCAAATTGTCATAATTATTTTGGATACATTCATCACATTTTATTTAAACTATTTGAATTCGACTAAAATTATCAGATTTAAAATATATGATTGAGCTGGATACACCACAAACACCACTGGACTAAACAAGTTGACATGCATGAATTACAAAAACCACATGATAGAATTTGCTTTAATTCTTCAACTTCTAATTTTAATTTTAATAACAAAAGAAAATCAAACAATTTTAAATGTTTATATTGAAATCAAATTCGGATAATATTGATTGATTGTTCAGTCTATTTTTAATTATAAGAAGAGAAGTGATAATCCTAAACGTATTGACGACTTCTGGCCGAAGCGACAGAAGTGTCGGAAGAGCTTGTGATACTCCCCCTCGAAATTTGAGGACTTCTGGCCGAAGCGACAGAAGTGTCGAGAGAGCTTGTGATACTCCCCCTCGAAATGTGACGACTTCTGGCCGGAGCGACAGAAGCGTCGGGAGTATTTGTGATACTCTTTATTGAAAATGTGACGACTTCTGTCCGAAGTGACAGAAGTGTCGGGGGAGTTTGTGATACTCCTCCTTGAAAATCGTGCCTTTTGCGACACATAACCCTTTGAATGAGTGGTTTTTTGAAATACTGGAGTATTCGAAACTCAAGGGTTACCTTTGTAATTTTGAACCCTGATACTGGAGAGAGCTTGTGATGTTCTCTCTTGAGATGCGACGACTTCTGGCCGAAGCGGCAGAAGTGTCGGGGAGGGCGCTTGTGATACTCCCTCCCGAAAATGTGACGACTTCTGGCCGAAGCGACAGAAGCGTCGGAGAGAGCTTGTGATACTCCCTCCTGAAAATGTGTTGTTGTTTACCCCACTACAAAAAAAAGTAGGTAGTTAGGACGAACAAAGTTAACGGAATTTCCGTTACAAATACTATTTTTAATGGAAATTCCCTTAACTTTGGTCCGTTACAAATACAAAAATCCGTTACAAATACTTTCAACCTAAAGTTAACGGAATGAAAAATCCGTTACAAATTTTTTTTTAGTAAAAAAAAAATCCAGAATCCAGTAAATTCCAAAATCCCTGTAAATTCATTTATAATTCACAATTGCAGTATAAATTCATTATCCCTGTAAATTCATTCAATAATATTGATTTCATTTCTGTAAATTCATTCAATATTCAATAAATATTCAATACAATTAAAACATTCAACAAATTTGACATTCAAAAAAACTAACATTCGATAAAACTAACATTCAACAAAACAACATTCAACAAAACTAACATGGAAGAACTATTTGGATGGAGGAGTTTGATATCTTTGATCGCTCTGACCTGCATTACTTTTATCTTGCAACGATCCACGATCTTAAAGTTGTGGAGTTGTATTTGATTGAGATAATTGTTTTCTTCAAGTCTTCAAACATGTCAAACATTTCATTATATTTCCTTTTTAAAACCCGATTATCCTATAAAACATTTAAGATTCATTGATATTTATGTATTAGTTGAAAATTTTATGTACTATCATACACATACCTCTAGTAACATCTCCTTTTGATCGTTCATTTTTTCTTTTTCTTTCTCAATAGATCTTGCATTCATTTCAATTGAAAATCTGATAGAAGCAGTGCTCGACTCAGCAAATGATCCTCCACCAAGTCCAATGTGTCTCCCTTTTTTTGCTTTGAATAAATTTTGAAATGCATTTTTGTTGAATCACCTAAAAGCGAAAAATAATATATAAGAAAATAAAACATTTAAATAATTTGAAATAGTAAAATAATTTAAAACATACGTCTTCATCCGTTGTTAGACGTAATTTTTGAATTTCATCACTTTTGTAATATTCAGACATGTTTCTCTATAAAATAAGTAATAAGCTATGAGTGGATCGATAAAATACTAATTATAAATATTATAAAATAAACTAAGACTTACAACGACTTCGTTGTCAGTACCAGAAGAACGAATCAATGTAGATGCCTCAATGCCTTCGCGTTACAGATTTTCTTTTATTGCACTGAAAGGAATTGACCATGTTTTATGATTTAGTATCTTCTTAGTCCGGTTTGTTTTGTTTATTTTGGATTTTCTCTGCGAATTCATATACAATGTTATACAACTTACAATATAAAATAGTAAATAATTGAAGTATGGATGTATAAAAAACAATACCTTAAATTCTTCTGTAGTCCATAATTTTTCCACACACTTTTCGAAAGTGAATCGATCAATGTATGGAGGAAGACTAGCATACATCCTTTCAGTTGATTCATCATCAACAAATGGATCAAAGTATTTTTCCTTTATATAGTTTCGATAACGTCTTCAAGTATTGTTGAGTTTGAATTTGATGTATTGATGAGCATTTGGGTAACCGTCTAAATCAAAATCAACCTATATAATAAAAATTGAATCTAAATCAGAAAATAAAAATAAACATATCTCAATGTACTCGAATTCTTGTCGAAAGCTCTGAGATGTTTGTTTCGGCCAGTTCACATTCAATGGAAAAATTGTATGCATTTTTGCGACTCTATTGATCATAGCATTAAATTTCTTACGCAGACGTCCAGTTGGTTACATGTGCGTTGGATCCCATTCTACTTTAAATCTTTCACTTTGTTTGGGGTGATCTTTCGGATGATCTAAGTTTCTACCTCTTCTATTTGGTAGACTCAATTCTGAAATAAAAAATAATGAGTCAATAAATACACATAAATCAATCAATTATATAATATACACATCGATTATAATTAGTTAGTTACCATCATTATCTCCGAGGTCGGAGTCGGAATTAGATTCACCCATTGTTGTTGGTACTTGAGTAGTTGGAGTACTCGAACCTTGAGAAGTTGGAGTTGGAATTTGAGTTGGAGTTGAAGTTGGATTCGGAATTGGAGTTGAAATTTGAGTTGAAATTGAAGTTGGAGTCGAAGTTGCAATCGGAACATGAGTATTTGAAGTAGGTTCTTCATGGTCGACAGAACTTCGTGTAAATCGTCGTTTCTTACTAACCAATATTTTTTTGGGTGCCATTTATAATCTGTGAATACAACAAAATATTCAGCACTTAAAATTAATAAAAACAGAAAAATAAATAAAGTAAAAAAATTACTCACAAAGAATATATAAGAAAAATATATTTCACTGCTAAATAGTTATTTGAAACATTGAAATAAATTTATTAATGAAAGGAACATCGAAGCATTATAAAAGGAACTCATAAAATCAATTCAATCAACTATATGAGATCCAAATGAAAATGAATATTCTTGCTGGAAAAATTTACCCTTTCTAAGAAAATGATTTCTTCTGAAAATTTGGTGCGCCGGACGGCACTTCTGAGATTGAGATAAAGACCGATTGAAGAAAGAAAAGAGTTAGTAAATAGACAAAACAATATTGACTAGCAAAGCGAAAATATCACTTTCTGAATTCTAAAAAATAGAAACGACTATGGGGGAAATAGATATTGGGGGAAACACAACAGAAATAGATTGGCCGAATTCTATGAAAATAAGGTTGATTTAAGAATCCATGATAAAAAATAACAAATAGACAACCGAAAACAACAAGATAAAGCATTTGATTAAAAAAAGACAATGAGGAAACATACCCTTAATCGCGGATTTGGAGGTCTTGAAGTTTGAAAATCTGGAAGTTTGAAAATTTGAAACTAACCATCAATAAATCTGAAAAAAATAGAATATCTTCATTTCAAAATGAACCCAAATTACTCTATATCGATCATGACAACCTGCTGAAAAAGGAATCCAATCATGGCAATAAAACAAAAACCCAATAATCAATACCATCAACAAATCTGAAGGTCTGGAAATCTGGAACTAACCATGAACTAAGTTAGATCTAAATAGATTGTCTTCATTTCAAAATAGACCCAATTTAACTCTATATCGATCATGACGACCATACAAAAAAAATCAGTCATGACAATAAATAAATAAAACCCTGATACAAAAACACAATTAACAATATAAAACAGAAAATTAAAACACAAACAAATAAATAAATTTCTTGTACTCTGATACAAAAACAGATAAATAAAAATAAAGGATAATAAAACAAAAACATAAACGAAATAAAAAAATCCAAACAGGAATTTAATAGGAAGAAAACGGAGAGAGAGCAATGGTGGAATAGAAGATTGAACAAGTACAAATCCAAACAGCACAGAACAATACAGTTTTGTTCTGGACTACGAGGAGATAGAAGATAAAAAAAACAGATAAGAAATCTAATCATAACATTTAAAATAAATTTTACAAATTATTTCATTCAAATTATAAATAGTAATTTTACCTTGTTCTTGGAGAGCAGTGTCCTGATTTTCTTCAGTAATCAAGAACCAATTAATTTTTTTCAATAATAAAAATGAAGAGCAGTGTCCTAATTACAAAGATCAAGAAAGAAAAATAAGAAATGAAACATGAGGCAGATACTTAGATAAATCAACTCTAAACCAAAACTAAACTAAACCAAAACTAAACCAAAGCATACTAATCAACCCTACAAAGATTAAAAAAGAAAGTGACCCTACAGGCTACATAGAATACAAAATACCATCATCCATCTCTATGATTTCAAAAGAGAGTGGCAGAATAAATACCATCATCCATCCATCTCCATAATTACCATCCATCTCTTATTACTTGAAAATAAATAATAAGAACACAGAGTTCCAGAATCACAGATTTGTGGATAAAATTGATTGATATTTAATGGTTGTAAATATCAGAAATTTTAAATAAACTAATGATTGAAGAAAAATATATTGGTTGGATTTAGGAGGATTTGATTTCAAAACAAAAAGTAAAGCAGAAAGAATAACATTGGTAAATATCAAAATTTGTTATTTTCAATCTACATATACAATGATCAATTTTCTAAATGATGGTTCATGGTTGCAAAATGTAGGGATCAAATTATTAGTATGTATTAAATGTAAACACGTGCAGGTAACTGTTAGAAAGAAAGAAAAATCCAAATCGATCAGCATATGAAAACACCCTAAATACAATCGACCAGCATATGAAAACAACCTAAATACAAGTCTCGCTGTCACAGCTACCAGCGAGATTCTTTGTGACGTTGAGAGGGTTCCTCAACGTTTGCTGGAGTTTAGGTGTTACCCCCACCCCCATACCTCCTCCTCAACTATTACAAGCTGTGTAAGGAACGGGGAAATAAAAAATTTTAAATAATTGTTATTTTTAACATAATATCCGTTACAAATACTCTAAAAATTCGTTACCATATATATGTCCGTCTTGATATCTAGTATTTATAACGGAAACTACAAAGTTAACGGAAATTCCGTTACAAATTTCATTAACTTTGTTTATTAGTATTTGTAACGGAAATTTCGTTAACTTTACTTCGTCCGAACTGCCTACTTTTTTTTGTAGTGCCCTGAGTCGGCGACTGGGTGCCCCAATCGCCGACTCTTAAGTTTTGGGTAACTGTGAAGGTTGTTTTGAAATTTTCCCACTTGAGTCGGCGACTCCCTCTGGGAATCGTCGACTCCTATTGTGAAACGTCGGATGTTTCCGAAGATCCTTAAAGATATTTGGAGAATATATGCAAATTTTCCAATTAAGGAAATATACCTCTCAAATTTTGCAAAATAGTGGCCGGAATCGACGATTCAGCTTGGGAATCGTCAACTCAAGCGTGATTTCAGGGATTTGGAGATCGATTTCCGATTCTTTCCCTTGCAATTTTCGGATTTTCTAGGGGGTTTTTGCAATTTTCTCAGGGGCTATAAATAGTGGTGAGCGCTTCAAGGCTCCCAAGGCCCCGAGCACTTTTGAGAGAGGCTCAAGCTCTCAAGTCGCACCTGAGCGGGCTGGTTTCGCACCTTATACGAGTGGCATGCCCCTTCCTGATTTTATGGCTGATCCACAAGTCAGGTTGGATGTCATGTCCATCTTAATGGCGAAATCCGGAAGATGGGTTCGGAGTGAGCTCATGACAGCTCTGAACGCTGTAAGTGCTTCTACTTTCCGAAAACATTTTTTACTTATTGTTTTTGTTTGTTTGCTAACTTGTTTTTTTTAAGTAGGCTTGCTACATGGCCCATGCTTGTTTTGGCATGGATTCGATAAATGACGTCCAGAAAATTTAGGATCGATATAATGAGTTGGACGTCAAGTACAAGAATAGCGAGAAGCAGCTGGGCAAGCTGGCCCATGCCCAAAGAAAGTTTGAGAACCTTAGAAACAACGTCATCCAGAAGAAGGAGAAGACGATTGAGTCCCAGAAAAAGGAAATCGACGATTGAGTCCCAGAAGAAGGAAATCGACGATTATGTTGCGCAGATTTTGGGACTTCGTAAAGAACAGA
Source organism: Zostera marina (assembly GCA_001185155.1). Lineage (NCBI taxonomy): Eukaryota > Viridiplantae > Streptophyta > Magnoliopsida > Alismatales > Zosteraceae > Zostera > Zostera marina. Next base: position 70,674 of record LFYR01000788.1, read on the forward strand.
AGAGTGCCTCTAAGGAATTACAGAACATGCGAGCTCGGGTAGAAACTGAGATTGGAAATGTGGTTTCCTCTGAAGCCACAAACGCGAACTTGAGGAACACTAACTCTAAGCTGGAGAGGAAGTGTGCTGAGCTGAATGACCAACTCTCTCGCTCTAAGGAGGAGTTGGAAAATGCGAAGAAGGAGAACTCCGTACTGAAGAAGGAGAACTCCGCACTTCTTGATAAAGCTAAGGACCTGGAGTTGGACAAAAAGTATCAATCCGATCAACTCCAAGAACTTAGCTTCTTTGGTACCTCCGTGTTCCCATCACTATCCGAAGACTTTATTTCGGATATCATGACGTGAGTAGATGAGCATCCCGAGGAAAAGGAGAAGAATAAGGATGCCCTAGACAAGCTAAAGAACGAAGAAGACTAGATTTTTTTTATTTCTTCTTAGCTTGTAACTTTTGACATATTTTTTTATATGTTTGTAATCTTTTGGAACTCAATATCAATTATTTTGCTTTCTAAATTAATTGTTTGTTTAATTTATTTTTTGAATTGTAACTAAGACCCGAAATTAGATTCACAAGTCGTAATTTAGCCGGTCTGAACGTAAATTAGACTCTCCTAACCCTATCGCTAGCCGCTCTGGGCGTAGTCTTGGTCGTACGAATCGTAGCTCAGTCTACGGCTAAACTCGCGAAATAAATTAAACTTTACAACTAATCCAGACTCGCAAATCTAATTGACGTAGTGAGTTGGAGATACAAAAAACTCTTGGGAATTTTAGCTAAGACTTAGAATTTTCTAGACTAAGTGACGTGAGCATTTAGAACTTTTTTCGATCCTAAGACTCTAGATTCCTTACTATGTAGTTCAACTCCGACCGAAGCTACGGAGCAACTTTTTACCCGCATCAAGGTCGTAACGACGAGATGGGGTTGAATCATTAAGGCTATAGCGACAAAATGATTACTAATCTATTAAAGCCATAGTGACATAATAGATTCTGGTAAGTGTGGTGGGTACTTAGAACCTCTTGTGGTTGGGTTCACTTGTACCTATCAACTACCTAGGACTCTACTTCTAGACCCTAATGCGTGGTTGAACTCTGGCTGTAGCGACAGAGTAACTTTTTGGACCCACATCTAGGCTGAAGTGACAAGATTGGGTTGAATCGTAATGTGTCAAAACGATTTTAATCTATTAAGGCCATAGCTACAAAATAGATTTATAATGTGGGGTGCTAGTTAGAGTCGTAGGTAGATGATAAATGTAAACTTTATTAAAATGTAAATTACAAAGGTAAAATCTGATTTTTCTACTTTGCAATTTGTACTAACATATAGACTAAGAGGCCCTAAGGAATAATGTGTTCAATACTAAGCGTAGTATTGCTGTATGTTGTCCGTGTGCCAGAAGCAGGGACCTTTGGGTGACAACTTATTTCTATTCCTCTCAGTTATGCGAGACTTTCAGTGGGTCTACCACCAAATAGCATATTAATGATTTTCCGTGGGTGGTCCTCGCTATTGTCGCTGTATGGCGAAGGAGAGCGTGGACGTTTCCCCTTCGTGTCAGACTTGCAATCGTCTCGACCTCGGGATCCTCTGACAAAGTTGTCAAGTTCACCGTTCGAGATCAATTGCTCGACATAAAGCGAGAACTCCTTGCAATAGTCCGTCAGATGGTCGTGGTCCTTGTGGAATTTACAGAATCTTCCACCTTTTTGACGGCTATCCTTGGTTGCAGGGTCCATAGAGCGAGGAGCGGGCAGATCCACTATGTTCTTCAGTTTCTCAAACAGCTCGCCTTTGCTGATTGTTAGCGAGGTCCGATCCTTCCATTGTTGAGGTAGACCCCTTGGCGACTGTTTGGTGGATGTTTGATACACCTTGTTATCGTGTTTGGGCTTCCATTCCTTTCTAAAGGAATCAGCCGCATTGTCAGTGTATCTGTTCGAGGAGTCATTGTAGCTCTTCTTCTCGAACTTTTGTTTTTTGAAGCTAGTGTTCTCAAGTTCCACTAGCTTGTTTTCATTCTGCTCTTCCACCTCAATGAATGATTGAGATCGTTGGAAGAAGTCGGGTAAGGTCTCCACTTTATGGAGCGTAAGATTCAGGGCCAAAGGGGAGTAGGGTACTAGCCCATTCGTGTACCCCGCTATGGCTAGACTTGGGATTAAGTTGCTCACTTCTGTCATCATTGAAGTGAACTTAATCGTGTAATCCCTCAGAGACAGTTTGTTCTGTCGTAGTGCCAGCAGTGCATTGACACTGTGTTTGATCCTAATCATCCCCACACGTTGGACGATGAATTTGGACGAGAGGTCCGCGAAGTTGGAGATTGATCGTGTTGGCAAACCGGAAAACCACCGATAGGCATTACCCTTGAGAGTGCCGGGGAATGCTCGACACAGCAGTGCGTTGTCAGTGGTTTGCGGTTCCAGAACATTGAGGTTGAGGTTGATGTGATCTTTTGGATCACTCGAACCATCGTACGACTCTATTCTGGGTACCCGCCAGGTTGGTGGAAAGGCCACCTTCAAAAGGTTCTCTTGGAAAGAAGCGCTTTTGACTCTTAGGAATTCGATCGGACCGTTGGCGACCAGATTGTCGACCAGCTTCCGACGGAAGTCCTCCATGAACCGTGTTGTAAGAGTCCTCTCAGTGCGACTCTTACTGGGTCCAGCCCTTGATTTTTCTGGTTCTGGACCTTTCTTTTTCTCAACAGACGGAGAATTGTGAGAGGCTGATTCACCCGCTCTCTCGCGGGCGATGGTCCTCTGACTCCTCTCTTTCTCGAGGTTGTTAACTCTTTGCTCCATGTTCTCCATGAAGTTAATCAACCTCGCTTCTAGAGCGGGAGAGATGGATGTCCGAGGAGGCAAATCAGTTTGAGCATCCTCAAACCTTTCAGCTTTCCTGTTTCGCTGAGGATGCTCAGTTTGTGCCCCATCCGGTGCCACTGAGGATTTTCCTTTGTTCCTTAGATGGTAATCGTGCTTTTGCCTTTCAGAAGTCATAGATGACAAAAGCGAATTCCAACCGAAGCGTAGGTATTGACCGAACTAACTCGAAAGAAATCAAGTGGAATCGACGACTCAGCAGGTGGAGTCGGCGACTAGCCTTAGGTTTGTTTTGACTTTCGAGCCGAGTCGCGGATAACACTCTTAGCTAGCAGAATAACCCGCAATCGGCGACTCACTAGGTGGAGTCGGCGATTGCCTGTGTGAATCGGAGATTCCTTGATACAAAGTCAGCGATTCACCCTAAGGGAATCGAGCCGAACTTTGTGAAGAAAAATTCGCGATTACGACGGGATATCGTAGTTCGATAGTCCCACAGACGGCGCCAGCTGATGAAGCGCAAAATCTGCTACCAGTAGGCTCGCGGGGTCGCGAGGAGGGCCGGAGGCTTTAAAATCCACGACGCGTGCTCTACGTCAAATACCTGCAGAAGTAGAGGAGAGTCGGCGACTCAGGTGTGGGAGTCGGCGACTCGGGCTCCTTGGTTCTCTGGTTGGAGTGTGGAGTCAAGTGGTTGGAGGGATTACTTGATGAATGAGAGGACCCCCCAAGGACCCCTTTTATAGGGTCTTTTGGGACGTTTCTCATTCATTACCCGTGGGGCCTACGCTATTATGGTTCCCCATTAAGGGTGCCATAATGGCGTGGGTCAAGTCAAGTAACGGTTGGGAGTCGGCGACTCAGGGTGAAGCCATCGATTCCCCATGAGCCAGGTTGGCAGTCTACCAGAACTGACCAACGAGGCCTAGAATAGGCGGCTCACCTCTGGAGTTGGTGACTTGGTAGTCCCAGCCGTCGATTCCCAGTGTTGACTTGAGTACTTGACGTAGACACTTGCCCGTATCTCTGGATTTCTCCGGGGTTCCGGCATAAAGGGGCGGAACTCTAGTCCTTGTTGAAGGGCGTTGCTGGGAGTGACTGACGTAATCAGGCATGTCTCACCAGTACTCCCCCTGAAGAGAGCACAAGAAACATGCGTGTACCGCCAGTTTTTATTTAAACTTTTGCAGGTTGGACCTTCGACTTCTTTAATACTCTTTGTACGAGTCTTGGTCAATTTCCTGCATAGTGAAAACTTAACAATAAATTAACTAAAAGTTTATAAGTAATTGATTATTCTAATTAAGTCCTCTTTACAGATTATAAAACATTCTGGACTCTGTTTCAATTTGATAATTGATTAATTAGAAACAGATTATGACTCTGTTTAATTACAGACCTAATTAGAACCAGAACTAATTCCTTTACTGTTTAGTTCTTTTCTCCCAGATGCATATTCAAGGATTGCGATCCACTTCAACTACAATTAGCACTGTTCTGATGGCTTGCTCACGATCATCACATATGTATAATGGAAAATTTGTTCATGGATATATACTTCGAAACAAGATTGAACTTGATATCTTTGTTTACACTGCCCTTGCCGATCTTTATTTTAAATGTGGGCATATTCTTTGTGCAGAATCTATCTTTCATGGAAATGCCAAAAGATAATGTTGTTTCATGAAATGTCATGATTTTTGGATATGTATCAAATGGTGTTTATTTCAATGCCATTGATATCTTCTGGGCCTCTGGCACATGAGAGATAGTGGAGTACAACCTGACATTATTAGTTTTGCTAGTGTTCTATCGGCTTTTTCTCAATTGACAGCTTTAGAACAAGGTAGGGAAATTCATAGTTATATTTCAAACCACTAGCTTGAATCAAGTGAAGTAATCTTGGGAGCATTACTTGACATGTATGCAAAATGTGGTGCTGTTGAAGAAGCTCGCCATGTTTTATATAGATTGCCGGTACGAGATGTAGTGTCTTGTATGAAAGGAACAATCTCAAAAGATATTTTATTAATGAAGCACTTCAATCTATTTATACACAATCATACCTACAATAATCATAACTGCAGTAACTAACAATTTCACAACTGTTATACAATTATATTATACAACTATAACTATTAATCTCATATTCCTCAAGATGAAGGTAGTATTTCTGTACTGAATCTTAGATATTTGTAAGCTACTTCATGAAATAACTTGTTTCACTTGCTCTAGAGTTGTATACCACTTCATGATTAGCTGATTAATTGGATTAATAGTAGGAATAAAAACACAGCTGGGATACCTATTGTTGCTCCTCTTTTCACTTTTTATTCACTGGGAAACCCATTCTATCAAGCCAATTAAACCCATCACTACTCTCTACTAATCCTGCTGCAGCTTTCCCTTTCAGCTTTTTATTCATGATACTCTGCTCCTGCTGAAAAGAAAAGAAAAGAAAAGAAAAGAAAAGAAAAACACCACAGCACAACATACCTGTTGGTGAGGTGGGCTCGTCGGTGCAAAAGCTCACAACCGCAACTCTCTAGAATTGTCAACCCCCTCCCCTAGTGGACCAGGGGAGGTATTTATAGTATTCTTTGCCAGCTCCTAAGCCTCGTGCGTTGGCTGGCCCACTTGTTGGCCCACATCGTGTCCTTTACGCCGTCTACTTCACAAACCAGATATCTCTGGGAGGTTAACTAAATGGGCAATCGAGCTCAGTGAGTTCAACTTGGATTTCCGACCAGCCACTGCCATCAAGGGGCAAGCTGTGGCGGACTTCACTGTTGAACTCACACCACCCAATTTGACCCAACCTTAGGTTGTAGAAGTAGCTAGACGGCTCGAGTTGTAGCACAGGCTCAGGTATCGGAGTGAAAATCCATAGCCCGGATGGAAAAAACTACGAACACTCGATACGGCTTCACTTCCCGGCCTCTAACAACGTTGCGGAATATGAAGCAGCCATACACGGCCTGAAGTTGTTAAGAACTCTCGACGCTGAGAATGTCACACTCCGCACTGACTCCCAGCTCGTAGCTCGGCAAACCACTGGTGAATTCGCTTGCAAGGAACCACAAATAACTAAATATGTGGAGGCAATGGTAGAACTCACCAAGCAGTTCGCTGAGTTCAGAATCGACCAAATCCCTCGAATTCAAAATTCCCCCGCCGACGCTTTGGCACGTTTAGCGTCGGCCTGGGAGGGAGGGCAGCGCGAGATATTAGTAGACTCCATACTCCAGCCTACATGCCAAGTATTGACTGTTACCTCTGACCCTCAAGATTGTTGGAGGCAACCGATATTGACATTCATTTAGAATGGAGTACTTTCTGACAATAAAGGGGAGGCCAAAAAGTTGAAACATAAAGCGGAAAAGTACTGTGACGTCGGAGGAGTGCTTTACAAAAAGTCCTTCGATAGCCCGCTGCTACGCTGTTTGGCCAAATCAGATATAGATAAGGTTATTCAGGAAGTACACGAAGGCTCGTGCGGGCTCCATGAGGGAGGAAGAGCACTGGCCTTCAAAATCATAAGGCTGAGATATTATTGGCCCACTCTAAGGTTGAAAGCTCGCACTTACGTCCGCAAGTGCCGAGCATGTCAGCTGCACAACCCCATGCAGCAGAAACCATCTGCGGACATGACTCCGATTCTGAGCTCGATCCCGTTCGCAAGGTGGGGACTGGACATCGTAGGACCATTCCCCCCCTCAACATCCCAGGCTCGGTTCATCTTTGTAGCAGTAGATTACTTTACAAAGTGGGTCAAGGCTCAGGCTGTAGCGAAAATCACTCAGGATGCGGCAGTCAAGTTCGTCTATCGCTCCATAGTCTGTCGATTCGGAATTCCCCAACACATTATCACGGACAATGACACACAATTCACAGGGGGGAATTTTCAAGAATGTGCGAGGACCTAAACATAAAACTCCATTTTGTCTCCGTTTACCGACCTCAGGCAAACGGGCAAGTGGAGGTCACTAACAAGGCTATCGTACAAGGATTAAAAAAGAAAATCGAATCAGCTAAAGGGACTTGGGCAGACAAGTTGTGCGAAATCCTATGGGCATATCGCACAATGAGTAAAAACCCCACGGGAAACACCCCTTTTGCTATGACCTATGGAGTGGAAGCAGTCGTACCGATCGAGATGAGTATACCAACATATCGAGTCTCGAAGTACGACGAATAAACAAATGACCAAAACCTAGATACAGAGCTAGAGTTGAGGGATGAAACCCGTGACGAGGCGGACCTGCGAAACGAATCATACAAGGCAAGCGTATCAAGGTACCACAATCGCCAATTACGCAAAAAAGTCTTCCTGACAGGAACTCTCGTCACGTGGAAAGCTAGCATAACAGAAAGGAATAGACCAAGAAATAAACTGTCATCCAACTTCGAAGGTCCCTACATCGTCGAAGAGGAGATAAGGCCAGGAACTTATCGCCTACGGCGACAGGATGGAACAATGGTTTCAAACACCTGGCACGCGGACAACATGCAACAATACTACGCATGGTACTCATCGCATTACGTTTATTTTCTTTAATTTTCCTAGTATGTATGTTAGTCAATCATAGAATTCTTTCTTCATGTTATAACCCGCAAGGATACCCTAAAAAGTCTATTTTGTCGCTTCGGCCTCAGTAGATCAAGGATCATTCCGTCGCTACGGCCCCAATCACTACAAAAAAAAGTTAGCAGTTAGGACGAGCAAAGTTAACGGAATTTCCGTTACAAATACTATTTTTAACGGAAATTCCGTTAACTTTGGTCCGAGACAAAATTTCCGTTAAAAATACCAAAATCCGTTACAAAAATCCGTTACAAATACTCCGAAGTCAAAGTTAACGGAAAGAAAAATCCGTTACAAAATTTTTAGGTATTTTTAACGGAATTTCCGTTACAAATAAGGAAAAATAATTTGTAACGGAAATTCCGTTAAAAATGAGGAAAAAAAATTTGTAACGGAAATTCCGTTAAAAATGAGGAAAAAAAATTTGTAACGGAATTTCCGTTAAAAATGAGGGGAAAAAAAATTTCCAGAATTCCAGTGCACTGGAATTCTGGAATTCTGGAATTCCTGTAAAATCATTCCAAATTCCTGTAAATTCATGCAATTAATATTAATTCCTGTAAATTCATTCAATTAATATTAATTCCTGTAAATTCATTCAATATTCAACAAATATTCAATACATAAACAATATTCAACATTCAAGAAAAGTAACATTCAACAAATTAACATTCAACAAAAACTAACATTCAAAAAAACTAACATTCGACAAAAATAACATGAAAGACCTATTTCGATGGAGGAGTTTGATATCTTTGATTACTCTGAGCTGCATTAATACTTCTATCTTGCAACGATCCACGATCTGAAGGTTGTGGAGTTGTATTTGATTGAGATAAAACTGTTTTCTTCAGGTCTTCAAACATATCAAACATTTCATCATATTTCCTTTTTAAAATTTGATTATCCTGTAAAACATTTAAGATTCATTTATATTTATGTATTACTTTAAAATTTTATTGACTTTCATACACATACCTCCATCAGCTTTTCCATTCGATCGTTCATTTTTTCTTTTCCTTTTTCTTTTTCTTTGTCTTTCTCGATAGATCTTGCATTCATTTCAATTGAAAATCTGGTAGAAGCAGTGCTCGACTCAGCAAATGATCCTCCACCAAGTCTAATGTGCCTCCCTTTTTTGCTTTGAATAAACTTAGAAATGCATTTTTGTTGAATCACCTACGTGCGAAAAATAATATATAAGAAAATAAAACATTTGAATAATTTGAAATAGTAAAATAATTTAAAACATACATCTTCATCCGTTGTTGGACGTAATTCTTGAATTTCATCACTTTTGTAATATTCAGACAAGTTTCTCTATAAAATAAGTAATAAGCTATGAGTAGATCAATAAACTACTATTTATGAACATTATAAAATAAACTAAAACTTACAACGACTTCGTTGTCAGTACCAGAAGAACGAATCAATACATTGATTCGTGATGCCTCAATGCCTTCGCTTTGCAGATTTTCTCTTATTGCACTGAAAGGAATTGACCCTGTTTTATGGTTTAGTATCTTCTTACTCCGGTTTGTTTTGTTTATTTTTTATTTTCTCTGCGAATTCATATATAATGTTAAACAACTTACAATATAAAATAGTAAATTATTGAAGTATGGATGTATGTAAAACAATACCTTAAATTCTTCTGTAGTCCATAATTCTTCCACACACTTTTCGAAAGTGAATCGATCAATGTATGGAGGAAGACTAGCATACATCCTTTCAGTTGATCATCATCAACAAATGGGTCAAAGTATTTTTCCTTTATGTAGTTTCGATAACGCCTCCAAGTATTGTTGAGTTTGAATTTGATGTATTGATGAGCATTTGGGTAACCGTCTAAATCAAAATCAACCTATATAATAAAAATTGAAAAATTATTCGACTAAAAAAAATCTAAATCAGAAAATAAAAAAAACATACCTCAATGTACTCGAATGCTTGTCGAAAGCTCTGAGCTGTTTGTTTCGGCCAGTTCACATTCAAAGGAAAAATTGTATGCATTTTTGCGACTCTATTGATCATAGCATTAAATTTCTTACGCAGATGTCCAGTCGGTTGCATGTGTGTTGGCTCCCATTCTATTTTATATCTTTCACCTTGTTTGGGGTGATCTTCCGGATGATCTAAGTTTCTACCTCTTCTGTTTGGTAGACTCAATTCTGAAATAAAAACTAATGAGTCAATAAATACACATAAATCAATCAATTATATAATATACACATCGATTATAATTAGTTAGTTACCATCATTATCTCTGAGGTCCGAGTCGGAGTCGGAATTAGATTCACTCATTGCTGTTGGTACTTGAGTAGTTGGAGTACTCGTACCTTGAGGAGTTGGAGTTGTAATTTGATTTGGAGTTGGAGTACTCGAACCTTGAGGAGTTGGAGTTGGAATTTGAGGAGTTGAAGTACTTGGAGTCGAAGTTGCAGTCGGAACATGAGTACTTGCAGAAGGTTCTTCATGGTCGACAGAACTTCGTGTAAGTCGTTGTTTTTTACTAGCCAATGCTTTTTTGGGTGCCATTTATAATCTGCGAACACAACAAAATATTCAGCACTTAAAATCAATAAAAACAGAAAAATAAATAAATTAAAAAATTACTCACAAATAATATATAAGCAATCCATAATTAGGCACTACAAATCTCGAGGTGGCCTTTTCAATACAACACTCCAATCTAATTTTTTAGGATCATCCACATAGAAACATTGTTGTGCTTGTGCTGCCAAGATAAATGGTTCGTCTTGGTGTTTTAATCGTTTAGTGTTTATAGATATAATACCAAACGTATCAACTTGTATTCCATTTGTAGATTGGCCATCAAACTAATTACAATGAAAGAGTGTTTCTACATGATTTGGTCCATATTGTAGTTCAACAACATAATTTAATCTTCCATAATAGTTTTGTCGATTCACTATTGGGTTTACATCTCTAACACTTAAATAACATGATGTCTCGGCCGACACTAAAATCCCATCATTTTGAGTCTTTAGTTTCACCGAACTCGACGTACAAAGAAACTTAATACCATTCATTCTATATCCTTTGAATTTTTTCAAATCTATATTTGGACCACGTGAAAGTCGTCAAATGCTAAATTTTACTTTAGGACATGTATCTATATGATCTTTGAACCATCTTGGAAATTTTTCATGATGCTTTCTTTCTATATGTTTGGGATTCATCCCCGGATAACTGCGACGAATGACATCCACATGAAGTTCTCAAAAACTCGTTATTTCATCTGTATTGAATAACACATATCGATGTGCTTGCTCAAATATCTTATCATCAAGATTAGTGTGTGTAGCTTTACCAATATACCCATTACAATTACGATCAGGTCTATTGGATTTTGTTTCAACATTTTTTGACAAATAACGAGAACAAAATATTAAACATTCTTCGGCAATATATTGTTCAGCAATACTCCCCTCAGGTTGGCTTTTATTCCTAACATAACCTTTTAATGTTTTCAAGTACCTTTCAATAGGATACATCCACCGATAATGCACTGGTCCTGCCACTTTTGCCTCAGTTGCAAGGTGAACTGACAAATGAACCATTACTGTGAAAAAAGATAGAGGAAATATCTGTTCCAATTTGCATAACGTTATCGATATGTTCTTTTCCATTTGATTTAAATGATCGATATTCAGAGTATTGGAACACAAATCATGGAAGTAGTTGCATAATTCTACTATCGAAGAACAAACATCTTTGGAACATGAATTTCTCAATGAAATAGGCAATAATTGTTGCATTAGCATATGACAATCATGACTTTTAAGTTGCATAAGCTTCTTGTCTTTTGAATTCACATTTCTTGAAATATTTGAAGAATATCCATCTGGAACCCTAATTGACTTCAATATTGTGCAAAATAATTTTCTTTGATCTAAGGTCATAGCAAACGGCGCAAAGGGGATGTGCCACTTTCCATTATCTTTTTTGTATGCATGAAGATTTCTGCGAATTCCTTGATGTTTAAGATCTTCTCTCGCTTTTCAATTATCCTTGGATTTGTTCACTACATTAAGCATCGTATTAACTATGTTGTCATAGATATTTTTCTCGATGTGCATTACATCAAGATTATGCCGAATCAAAAGTGATTTCCAATAGGGCAAAGAAAAGAATATACTTT
>LFYR01000788.1:102583-174882 GCA_001185155.1 Zostera marina
TTCTGTTAAAATCGGAATCCAAATTTTTTTGCCGTCGGCCAAGCCGCCAGGATTTCACAATTCCGGCGACATCACTTCCGGCGATGGAATGTCGTCGGCTTGGCCGCCAGGAACCATTATACCGGCGGCCAGGCCGCCGGAATTTGCCGCCAGAACTGCGCTGGTTTTTTGTAGTGAACCCATAAAGTTAATCAACCTCTCTTCTAGCGCAGGAGTTAGGTTCACTCCCCCATTTGATAGGAGTGATGAGGGCACCTCATGTGCCGACAGTGGTGTATTGGTGGTTGGTATAGTACGGGAACCAACCCTCCTACCAGAAGCTCCTACTTCAGTAGCAATAGCGGGAAATTTCTTTTTATGATCCTTAGTAAAAGGAGCCATTAATGGGATGGTTGCTTCTATCGGGTCGAAGCAACAGACTACGAGTGGAAGTTCTTCCGAAGTGTCGGAAGCTATGGGTAGGTTCCTTCCCCCCCGGGTGTCACAAAACAGAAAAAATTTTGTATAATATTTCTTTGTAGTTTTGTGACCCCCTTGAGCAGTACTATTAGTTCCCAAAGTTTGAAATTAGCAAAAAAAAATTGCAATTTTTCGGCAGAAAATCGTGCCGCCGGAGGTCGTTTTTGGGATGCCTGTTTAGACCTATCCGAAAAAAGATTCCTTGTACTGTTGGGAAATTCTGCTTTTTTGTACTTGGAGAGAAAACTTTTTTCACGTGATGTGTGGTCGTAGAATCCCAAAAATCAGATCTGGGCATTCCGAAGGTGGACCGACTGAATCACTGAAAGTGAAAAAAGGCGAAAAACCTCGTACTCTTTTTTTTTTACCGAAACGACGAGGAGAATTCAGTTAGGAATCGTCGATTCAAGTGGGAATCGACGATTCAGATGAAGATAGGCGATTTTCTATGAAAAATCCAACCTATATGAAAGTGAAAGTACCAGAGCAAAAGGCATTGACAGAACTTTCTCAAAAAGCTAAAGGAATCGGCGATTCAACTTATGGCCTTTTTTGAACTAAGCCGTGGACAGTACTCTTAGCAAGTAGAATAACCCGGAATCGACGGCTCACTAGGTGGAGTCGGCGATTTCCTGAATGAATCGACGACTCCTTGACACAAAGTCAGCGATTCACCGAAAGGGAATCGAGCCGAACTTTGCGAAGAAAATTTCAGGATTACGACGGAATATCGTAGTTTGATAGTCCCACAGATGGCGCCAGCTGATGAAGTACGAAATTTGCTACCAGTAGGCTCACGGAGTTGCGAGGAGGGCCGGAGACTTTGGAGTCCACGATGCGCGCTCTACGTCAATGTACCTGCAGAAGTGGAGGGGAGTCGGCGACTTAGGTGTGGGAGTCGGCGACTCGGGCTCCTTGGTTTACTCTGGTTGGGGTCTGTCTAGTGGGAATGATTTGGGAGTGGAGGACCCCCAAGGACCCCTTTTATAGGGTCCTGGGGGTGTTTTCCCATTCATTAGCGTGGGGCCCACACCATTATGGTGCCCAATTAAGGGTGTCATAATGACGTGGGCCCTCCCAAGTAACGGCTGAGAATCGGCGACTCAGGTATGGGAGTCGCCGATTCAGAGGTGGAGTCGCCGACTCCCTTGTGGTCAGGTCCTCGATCTACCAGACCCGAGTACCCTGTCTGGAGTCGGCGATTCACTCCTGGAATCGGCAACTTGGTAGTCCCAGTCGGCGATTCTCAGGTATTGCCTTGAGTACTTAACGTAGACACTTGCTCCGCACCGTGGATGCCTTCCGGGGGTCCGGCGTAAAGCAACAGAACCCTAGTCCTTATTGAGGGGCGTTGTTGGGAGTGACTGACGTAATCAGACATGTCTCACCAAATCTACTATCTAGTTTCTTCCCATTTTTCCCATATATTCATCTTTTCTTTTGATCCTCCTCTTTTTTAACATCTTTTTCAGATTTCTTTGCAAACATGGCAGTTGCTTCTCCACTCAATTTTTCTTTAGAATTAGTTTTATGTTTCTCTTCTTGCATCACTAAACAAAAAACTTGATTCATGGATGGGAGATCTGGATATGCTAATATCTGGCTCCTAAGGGTCATATCATTCAATCCTAGCAAGAATTGATGAATTCGATCCTTTTCAATTTTCTTATTATAAATGGGTATACATGATGCACAAAAATTGCAATCAAGCTTTTCAATTTCTATAAATTGATCCCATAAAGTTTTAAATTTATCAAAGGAAACTGAAACTGAGTCACTACATTGATTTAAGGTATTAATCTCATACCTTAGCTGACTTGTTTTAAGAGCATTCTTTTGTTTGTACCATTCTTCAAGGTCTAGCCATGCTGAATTTGCCGTCTCTGTGTGAACTAAAGTAGAAGAAATCTCAGGAGTTACACTGTTTATAATCCAAGAAAGTACTAACCCATTAACCATTTCCCAGTTATCAAATTCTTCTCCTGCCTCATCCAGGGGGCTTCTTTATCTTGCCATTTATAAAAGCCATCTTTTTCCTAGAAATTAATGACAATTTCATGGAATTCGCCCAGGTCACATAATTTTCGTCACTTTTGAGCTTGTCTGCCACCATCTGAGCTCCTGGATGATCTCCAGCAGTGAGGTGGTAAGGTGACTTTCTTGAATGACTGTCACTGTTTTTCTGCCGGTATCCTTTGAGTGCTGATTTCTTTTTCTTGGGTCTTTGTATTGTGAAGCTGGAGTCGCTTTCATCAGCTGCATTGGCAGAATCTCCTTCGTTGGATTTCTCTAATTCGTCGGCCGAGCTTGTTAGGATTGCGGAAGCATCAGGAAGATCGACGTCGTTACCTACGATTGATACCATGTTAAATCTCCTGTCGGGAAGCTACTCTCAAATCCAATTACGCGGATTGCAGCCGGAATTGGACACAAGTACGCAGCGAGTGAAAGAGGGAAGATTTTAGGGTTTTGCGACTTAACTGTCACCTAGAATCAGTTGACGGAAGTTTAGAAGAAGATTAGGGAAAATCACTGCAATGATTTCAATTGAATAGTCACTTACAAACTGTTTACTTATAAGATAATTACAACGTTTTTTTTAACTAACTCAACTAATTGTAAACGTTATTATAACTATTATTACGACAATAACTAAACTAGTTGATCTTTGGACCAGATTGTGGCCCATGTGCGAATTAGCCCATTCGTAATTAATTGGGAAACTTGCAACTTCATCTTCAAGTTTCTCGTTATTCTTTGTGTGTGACTTTATGAAACTTTTGCATTTTTGTCTTAAGTCTCTTTATTATATCTTGCATCTGTCTTGGGCTATTTTCCAGCATAGTGATCTTACATATAAAATATCAAATAGGTGTTGAAAACAGATAGCATATTTATACAGTTTAAATAATCTTAATTAACCGGAAAATTGAACAAAATTGAAAATCGAACAAAACTAAAGATCAGAAAATTGATTAAACAGAAACAAGAAATTTAAAGAAAAAACCGAAGAATTTTCTTTTTACTGAAAACTAAATTGAAAACTAAATTGAAATCAAAATTGAAATCAATTGAAATCTAAGTTGAATTAAAACCTAAATCAAAGTACTTAAATAAAAAACTAGTACTAAGAAAATTCAAATTCAAATTGAAATCAATTGAAATCTAAGTTGAATTAAAAACTAAATTAAAGTATT
This sequence comes from Zostera marina, assembly GCA_001185155.1. Lineage (NCBI taxonomy): Eukaryota > Viridiplantae > Streptophyta > Magnoliopsida > Alismatales > Zosteraceae > Zostera > Zostera marina. The sequence goes on from LFYR01000788.1 coordinate 106,240, forward strand.
GAAAGCTAAATTGAAATTGAAATCGAAATCGAAATTGAAATTAAATTGAAATCGAAATCACAAATCGGAAGATCAGAAAATAAATTAAAAAAATGATTAAAAATTGAAACAGAAATTGATTAAAAACAAAAACAGACATTTATTAAAACTTTAAAGCAAGTCTGTATCAACTCAACTCTAAAGTAATCATCTTATGTTATTTATGTGGTTATTAAAACTATTGCAATAACACCCTTGTGGTAGTCTCCTCTTTATCTTGAAGCTTCCGTCAAGTCTACAAGTTTATTCTATTTGCAATCTGATCCTGTGTGTTAACCACTCTATTAGGCTTTGTTTGTTTTTTGAATTAGACAGTCTATAATTGACTTCTTTATAATCTTTATTGGTTGACTTAGACCTCCACTGCACGGCTACAGGGCAGACACAAATTCATTTACATTCATACATATCGCTCTCGTGTCCAAAAACAAAATTGAATTCTTAAAACTTAAATCTTTAATTAGTCCAAATTACATGCTACTAGGGGTGGGTGTGGGTTCGGATGGATATTTTCGGTCATTAAACCCGATATGAAAAATACGAACCCGAAATTTTTTCAACCGATTTTGTCTGGTCGGGCTTACCCAAAGCAAACCTGACTCACCCCTAAAAAAACCTTAAAATATAAATAATCATATAAATAAAATTTTATTTTATATAAAACATTTTATAAAAATTTAATATACATATTTAATAAATTTTTCTTCTTTTAAAATCTAAACCCTAATATTATTATCATTTTCCTAAATATCCTCTTCCATTATCATCTTCCATCTCCTCACCATCTAGGCGTCGACGTCGGATTTATCTTCACATTTGAGTTTTCGTGTAAGAATTATTTAAAAATTATTTAATATTTTATCTTATTTAATATTTTAAAAATTATTTGATCAAATTTTTTAAATAACAAGGATTTTTATGCAAAATTTTAAAAAATATATCAAACTCGGGTACGGGTTATATATTTTTAGATGTTCTCGAGTTTTGACACGAATCCGAACATGATTTCAAAACTCGGGTTCGAGTTCAGGTCATGGCAAGCCCTAATCAAACCTGACCCACGTCCATTCCTACCGACTACCGCCCGAAAACAAGATTGGATTCTTAAAACTTAAATCTTTAATTAGTTCAAATCACATATTGAGTCATCAACATACAAAAAGCAACAACATTGAAAACATTAAAAAAATCAAAATCTATAACCTTATGTTACTATTTATACCAAAATCATATACCTCCACCTCAAAACAAAATTGGTGGCAGATCTGGTTACAATTTAGCCAGATCTGTTACTAATAATAGGACCCCATGTAGCGTCGGGTCTTGATTGGCTGTTTAAATCCTTACTACAACAAAAGAACCTGGCCCATGTTTAGGACGGCTCCAGGACAAAAACAAAATTGGATTTTTAAAACATAAATATTTAATTTACATAAATATACCGCCCTCGTGTCCAAATTACATTTTAAGTCAACAAACCAGCAAGCAACAACGCAAGCTAAGCAACATATAATTTAAATCATTATTTATTCTTTCATTTAATCAACTTTCAAATCCATAGTAAACTTTCATTATATATATAGATCGAGAGTCATCTTACATCTTAAAACTCTCAAAAATAACATGCCCATGATCGAGAACAACAAGAAACTCGTTGATGAGGTGGCCGGATGGCTTCGAATTTACGACGACGGTTCGGTCGATCAGATATGGATGGGACCGTCGGAGGTGGAGTTCCTTGTCACTCCATACCATCCTTCATCCGAGGAGGCACTCGAACGAGACGGCATCGTTCTCCAAGATCGACTTATAACTACAAATGACCTTGATGTCTCACTTCGATTCTATATGCCAACGACGATCGAAAAGAAAACCACGGAGAAACTTCCGATCATCCTGCATTTTCAAGTAGGCGGTTTCTGCATCAGCAAGGCAACATGGTTCATGTACTACCAATTCTACTCTCACATAGCAATAGCGTGTCAAGCCGTCGTCATCTCTGTCTTCACACGTCTCGCTCCAGAATACCGTCTTCCCTCCGCTATCGACGATGGATACACCGCCCTTCTCTTGCTACGTTCCCTCCGCTATCGACGATTGATATTGTGGGAGATAAACTGGACTTCTCCAGAGTGTTCCTCATGGGAGGCAGATCCGGTGGAAATCTGGTTCATGAAGTCGCGGCTCGCGTTGGAAGGGAACAAGAAAATGACTGTAGGTTTTGGTCTCCCTTGAAACTTGCAGGAGCGATCCCGGTTCATCCAGGGTTCGTCCGGTAATATAGAAGCAGATCAGAGATAGAGGGCAAGGTATTGAAGTGTAATGAATTGATTAAGAGATATTGTTTACTGTTAATGATGCTGCATATTTATACACCCTTATTGTATAACTAACTACCTAACTGATATTACTAACACTCCCCCAAAAACTTAGTGGGAGAATAGAGGTAAGTTTGGACTTTAAGTAATTAAACGTTGATGTTGCAAGCTGCTTCGTCAAGATGTCCGCTAGCTGTTCTGTCGTGTCTATGTTGTTAACCTTGAGTGACCCATCTGCTACCTGTTCCCGAACAAAATGGTAGTTGATGGCGATGTGCTTGGACCTTGCGTGGAAAATTGGGTTCTTTGCCAAGCAATTTGCTCCTACATTATCACACTAGATAACCGACGGTGTTTGTACCTGAAAACCCAGCTCACTAATTACCGCGCGAGTCCAATTGATTTCTGCCACCGCGTTTGCGAGACTCCGGTATTCGGCCTCTGTCGAAGATCTCGACACTGATGGCTGCTTCTTTGACCTCCATGACTTCGCCTATCGGTAGTGTCTCCGGCCCAATCGGCATCGGAGAAGGACGAAAGATCCAGCCTTTTTTCCTTGCTGATCGTGACCCCAACGTATGGTGTCCCGGAGAGGTAACGAAGAATCCGTTGAAGTGCCGTCCATTCTGTTTTTGAAGGTCTGGTCATGCATATGTTGAGAAATTTTGTTGACGCTAAAGGCAATATCGGGTCGGGTCACGGTCAAGTATTGTAATGACCTGACTATTTGCCGAAATTTGGTACTGTTTGTTATGTTTAGTTCCGGTGACTGGTCGTCCCCCGATTCTCGTGCTTCCATCGGTGTTGATGCCGGTTTCAAGTTTGCTAACTCCACTCCATGTAGCAAATTGGCTAAATACTGGTGCTGAGTTAATAGAAGTGACCCATCCAGTAATTTATTCACATGTATTCCGAGAAAAAAACGCAGAGTTCCCAAGTCTTTTATAACGAAATTCTTCCTGATTTCGGTGACAAATCGACTAGAAAATTGTTCGGAGAATGAAGCCAGAATTATGTTATCTACGTACACGAGAAAATATGCCTTTGTATTCCCTTGTGAATATGTGAACAAGGATTGATCGGAGACTGACTCGGAGAACCCGAAAGAGACCAAGAAATCACGAAGCCGACGAAACCAAGCTCTCGGAGATTGTCGCAGACCGTAAATTGATTTTAAAAGCTTGCAAACCCCCTTCAGATTGTCTGGATCCCGATATCCTGGTAGCTGCTTCATGAACACAGTTTCCTCGAAGATCCTATGTAAAAAGGCGACGTCAAACTGTCGCAATTCCCACCCCCAAATGACCGCAAGTGTTAAGATTATTTTCACGGTGGGTGGCTTGATCACTGGGACGAATGTTTCATCTACATCAATACCATCGAGCTGCCTCATCTCGTTGGCTACCAATTGGGCTTTAAAATGCTCGACGTTGCCGAACTCATCTAGCTTTTGCTTGAACACCCACTTGCAGGACAAGACGTTGTGCGACGTATGTGGAGAGACTAATTCCCAAGTCTTGTTCTAATTAAGTGCTGAAATTTCTTCGTCCATTACGATCTTCCATCTAGCATCGTTGACCGCATCATAAAATCATGTAGGTACCCGTGGAGCGGCGGCAACCTGGAATGCATATTTCAGATTGTTCTTGACAATCCCAGATTTTGAGCGAGTGACCATTGGACGGAACGGAGATGATTATTTGTCCGTTGGAACCTCAAGTGATGAAACGGGTGGTTGAATAACCAGATCTGGATGATATTCGATCGGGTTGTCTGGTTGAATAGCCGGGTCCGGACTCGGGTCTTGACCATTTACAAATTCATTGATTATTTGGCCTTGAACTTACGAATATTGCGTCAAACTTGGGTTAACCACAATTGTGGCAATTTGGTTAGCCTCGGTTCTTTGTTCTGGTTGAGTTGATTTGGTTGAATGTAATAGTCTGGTAATTTCAAAATTATCTTCAATAAACACCACGTCATTGGAGACAATTGTCTTCTTGGTTACCGGATTCAGACACATGTAGCCGGAATGTTCGCGTGGATAACCGATAAATACATGAGCCGTTGATCATTCCGAAAATTTTTGTTTTTGAAAAGGCCGTAAATTTGGATACGCTAAACACCCAGATGTCTTCAAGCCTTTGACATTTGGGATTTTTCCAAATAATATTTCGAATGGGGTCTTTCCACGAAGTACTGTCGTTGGCGTTCGGTTGTAGAGAAATGCAATTGTGGAGACGGCGTAGTTTCAGAAACTACGAGGAAGCTTTGTTTCATCTAGTAGTGTTAGATCTCCGCCGATAATGTACCTATGGCGACGTTCCACGACGCTCATCTGTTGATGAGTGTGCGGACATGCTTGTCTGTGTCGGATGCCGAACTCATCTAGAAGTGGTTTTAAAGCGATAAACTCACCGTCATTGTTTATTTGGATCATCTTGATTTTACGGCTTAGTTGGTTCTCGATTATTGCCTTGAAGGTGCAAAATATATTTCGAACACAAGATTTTGATGTAATTGGAAATAGCCAGTTGTAGCAACTAAAATCATCAACAAAGTTGACGCAATAGTGTTCTCCATTTTCGGAGATGATCGATGCCGGTCCCCATACATCGGCATTAATCAATTCTAGAGGTTCCGATGAAGATTTTTCAGTCAAAGATTTGTATACAAAATGGTGCATCTTTCCTACCAAACAAGATTCACATTTATTCCTAATATCATCATCTACGGGTAAGTTGAATTTCTTAATTGATTCCTTGACTATTTTATTGTTTATATGTCTGAAACGTTTGTGCTATAGAGAAAGAGGCGCTTTTACCACCATGTTTGCACTCGGAAGCTCGTCCAGATTCAAGTAGTAAAGACCATCCTTGCTCCCTCCAGCCGCAAGTTCCTCATTTGTCACCCGATCCTTTATAAAAACAAGATCACCATCAAAAACTACCTTTACCGGATTATCTTTACATAATCGTCTAACTGATAGAAGATTCTTTCGTATTTCAGGTACATGAAGAACATCATTTAGTAGGATTGATCTGCCTTTGCACATATAAGTTGATTTACCAGTTGATTTAATTGAAAAAACATTACCATTTGCAATAACCAAACCTGATTCTTTTGTTGTAGGTTCAACCCTATTTAAGGAATCGAGCTTTTGAACGACGTGATATGTGCAACCCAAGTCGGTGTACCAGCCGGCATTGACATCTGCAACTATTGATCCTTGATTTGAGCGTGCTCTGTATTTGTTGCGACGTGGATTAGGAGGAGAAGGAAACCGTTTCTCATTATGCCTATTGAAATAGGCTATTGCAAGATGTCCCGGTTTTGCACAGATCTGGCATATGACCAGTGAAGATTGAGTGGAACGTGTGTTTAATTGAGCGGCGTGTGCAGACGGAAATGATTGCTCTAACGCACGATTGTACCTTTTCTCGTGGGCACGCAACAGTCCTTTTACCTCCGTGAAAGACAAATCGTCAGATGACGCCGTAACTTCCGTGACGAATGCATCATAGGAAGAATCCAGTCCCTCTAGCGCAATCAATGCTAGCTCTTCGTCTTCAAATGAGATCCCAGCAAAGCGGGCTTTGTCGGCTTTCTTGAAAAAAGCCGCAAGGTATTCGTCTGCCGAGAGACTCCCCTTCTTGAACGTTGTCAGTTCATGACGTAACTGAAGCTTTCGTGATTTTGATTTTAAATTGAAAATATCCTGAAGAGCCGTCCATACCTCAAAGGAAGTTGTGAACGATGCCACCTGAGGTAAAACGGTGGTAGACAAGGTGGAGAAAAGCCACCCTAAAAGCAGTTGATCTTTCTGAACTTGTAGCAGATTCGTCGAGTCGACGGGAGCGTTGATGAAATCCAGAAGACCATAGCCACGAAGATGCGCAGTTACTTGCGCCTTCCAATAGAAAAAATTTGATTGCTCGTGTTTCACGGTGGATGCCGCCTTGATTTTGATCAGGGATTTCTGACCTCTTTCTGTCATCATGGTGCGTTCGCCGGTGAGAAGAAATTGTCAGTGTGTGGAAGGAAAACACGGAAGAAAATCGTTGTGCAAGAAAGAAAGAAAAAAATCTGATCTGGAATGCAAGAATCAGGAACACGAAACTAGAATCTGGAACTTGAACCCGGAAGAAGATGCTGGACCGATCGTCGATCTGGAACGCGGGGAAAGAAAAAAAACTCTGAAACGATCGTCGATCTGGACGAAATCGTGTTGCAGAAGAACGCGGAAGAACTGGAATGCGGAAGAACTGGAATCACAAAAAGAATTCCGTCATCAACAGAGATGCGTTGTTGCCGGAAAAAAATAAAATGCGGAAGAAGTCGCGTTGTGGAAACGCGGAAGAATCTGAGAAATCGTGTTGCAGCGGACTGGAACACGGAAGGAATCTGGACGACGTCGCGGTTTGCGGAAGAAATTAAAACAGAAAAAAAACTGATATGGAATGCGGAAGAACACGGAATATCAGAATCGCGTTGTGGACTGGAACGCTGAAGACTGGAACGCGTCGTCACAGAGAAAACAGAATCGCGATTTTCAGAAGAAATCGCCTGCTCTAGATACCATATTGAAGTGTAATGAATTAATTAAGAGATATTGTTTACTGTTAATGATGCTACATATTTGACAAGATCTGCGGAAAGTAATCAACCTCCATTCTTTAACAAGATAACTGAAAGAGGGATCCTTTTTGTTAAGTGTTGTTTAGTAGTTTTAAATAAATAAATAGTAAAGTTAACAATGAGCAACACAAGAGAATTTATACTGGTTCACCAAAACAAGGGCTAATCCAGTCCCGATAACTATCGGAGTTCACTAGCCAAAAGGTTATGACAAAATCTTAAAATATCAAGAAAACTCTTAAAAACCTCTTTAAGTTTTAAGGCTAACTTCGCTTAGGAATCAGTCTTTTACGGATAGACTCACAACCTTAGAGTATTAAGGAAACTCTTAAAAACCTCTCTAACCTTTAAGGCTAACTTCGTTTGGAAACCAGTCTTTTACGGGTAGACTCACACCTTAGAGTATCAAGGAACTCTTAAAAATCTCTCTAACCTTTGTGGGTAGGTTAAAACCTTAGAGTATCAAGGAACTCTTAAAAACCTTAGAATCTTTCGAGGTAGATTCAACCTAAAAGTTGTCTCGGAAACTCTATAAAACCAAACTTAGAATTTTTTGATTGAGCTCAAAAACCTTCTCTCACACTTTGATATTGAGACAAACCACTCAACCTAAGTGAACACACAAAAAATTATTATAGGAGTGGAATATTAAGCACATAAAACTTTTTACTTATTAAGATGAACAAGAGGAATAGAAGAAAAGTTAGAGAGCTTTTGAAAGCTAGATTAACACTTGAGCACTTTTGGAAGCTTGAAAGCAAAGAACACTTTGGAGAACTCAAATATTGATTGAAAGCTCTTTAGAATACTTGGAGTGTGGTGAATGAAAATGGGAGGGATATATACCCCTCTATTTATACAATTGGTCATCACTTGTCCACCCTTGGATCTTCGATGGATGATTTTTTGATTCATCACAAAAGTCCAAAACTTGTCTTTGAATGTTTTCTTCTTTCTTCTTGATGTGATTCATTATTATTCATCAAGTTAGCTTTTGTCCCTTGAGAGATTCATAGTGAATAGTATTTTGTTCCCATAGTATAATATTGTACCTTGACTAAATTGTTAGAGATAATAATAATAATCAAAGTGTATAAAGCAATTGTACCAATTCTAACTTTGACTTTGACTTAGACCTTTGACTCAAATAATTTTTTTGAATAATTTAAAGTTAGGTTTAATCTTGACTAATTTCACCATATGGATTAATATTGTAATTAGGGTTTAAATTAACATGATTAAAACTATAACCCTATGTCGATAATTTAGATTCTACATTGTGTCATGATCCTCTTAAATTAAATAAATTGCAATTTCTGTAATTAATAGATATAAAAACAGATTTTATTTACAGATTCAAGATCCAATTTTTAATCTGAAAATTATATTTCCCTAATCATCCCGACGTCTGTCGAGTACCCTTCACGCCTCCATCACTGTTCCATCGGAATCCGACCCCGATGACCGGCGCTTAGGCTTCACAGGCTCCGATGATCTTCACCAAATCCAAACCGCATTGAACACTTACCATGATTTCGCTTAATGGTTAGCATAGATGGTAGAAAGCTCTCTTAGCATGCGAGAGGTCTTGGGTTCGATCCAAATTTTTTTTTTTTGCAATTCTTTAATGAGCCGAGCCCGAACAAACCAGGCTCGGCGAGCTCGAGCCCGAGCCTAGATAACTCCTTAACGAGCCGAGCTCGAGTCTGGTTCTATAAGAAAAAGTTCGGCTCAGCTCGTTTGACACCCTATATATGATATTTGATTTGTAAATGACAACAGTAAAAGATTCTCAATCCTAAATAGCAGAATTAACAATGAGGTATAAGCAAGTTATTATTGATTTCATTCACAAAAAATAGATATGGAAATTATAGTATTGCAAACACTTAATTGTGTGGAGAAATAAATGAACATATCACAATGGGATCTAAGATAAGTATATACTCGGTAGGAATGAAAAAGATACCAACTATGCAAAGTGAAGATCTACACATATCGATAGCATGAAAGGGTAATCTCTCCACAAATCTAAAAAGAAACGCATGTAACAAGTGAGAGTTGCAGCGAAAGACGTGAGTTGGGTAGCATATCATAGATGAAATATACTAGGGTTTGGAATATTAAAAAATTGAAAAGAAAAATGGATTAAATATACTAGAGTGGAAATCTGCGATTTCTAAGGGAAGATCGCAAGGAACAAGTTGAATCGCAGGTCGCAGAGTGAAGACAGAGATCGTTGATTGTTCACGTTAGACCTGCTCTGATACAATGAAGAAACTATCAATAGTGAGCGACATATAATCGGAGATAGATAAATAGATAGAAATCAAGAATTTATTGTGGCAGCCTTACAGATCGGGCGCTCACACACACACAACTCTCGTTGTTCTCTGTATTCTCTCTATTGTCCAGCCCCTTCCCCTGTTGGACCAGGGGAGGTACTTATAGGATGACACATGGGCCTCTCTTGGTCTTGGCCTTCTGTGCGGCTGGGCATCATGGTCCGTTGGACGGGCCGTGGTACCAATAAGAATGAAGAAACGCATATAAGATCAAACGCAGAATGGAAGGTCGTCGGAGAACATAAATGAGAGAGAGCCATCACACACTAGGGTTTGGGAATTGGTGTTTCCCAGTTTTTATATTATGAAAAACAAAAGTGAAAGTAAAGATTACAATGTGTTAACTAGGTTTATGTTTTAATTAACTATATGTACTAATCTATTAAATAGAGTTTCATGAGATGATGATAAATCGATTGGGTTGGGTCATTTGTTTAATGGGCCAGTATGAAATAGAGTGGTGATGTCACTAAATCTATCCATTTTTATAATAATAAATCATTATTAAATAATTATATGATCCAGACAATAATAAATCATTTTGGGGTTCGGGTTAACCAGACTTGATCATCTTGATTTCATATGTCTGTGTTTATTCAGACAGAGATAGGATAGGGTCGTCTTACTTGAGATATGTTCTAACCCTTAATTCCAATTGACTTTGGCAAATTATTGGATATAGTGAAATTTATTTATATGATTAAGTAGTGTATATATTACAAACATAGGAGAGAATCAGCTTAAAATACAACCTTATTGATTTTGTATCGGTCCATATGTCGCACCGACACATGCATCAACAAAATCCGGTGTGATGAAATCTTCTGGAGTTTGTCTCCAATTCCTCTAGCAAATGCTTGGGATATGAAAAACCTAGCAAAAGGACTGATCCAACTGTTTACAAGCAGGAAGGACGTTTCTGGCAGTTTGTGTGTCAATGTGTTCTCAACTCGGTAGAAGTAGTTTTTGTTTGATACATTTGGTTGATTTTGCAAAACACCCAAGTTGTGGTTGAACTTTTCAACTGCTACGTTTGTGTCAAGCCAATTATCCCTTAGGTACCTTTGAAAATTAAGAAATTAACTGACCACGTACCATTCTTTAGAAATTACAAGCAAATAAATAGATAGATATAGAGTAATTTTCAGAGAAGCCTCTTTTTAATAAGCTCAAAAGAACCCGTCCAATCCTAACCGTTCATCTTTAAATGAGAGCGTGTGAGGCTAAAAATAAAAATCAGAATGAACGGTTGTGAGCTAAAGGACTTGATAATTTTTTTCAAGATGTGAGGTTAGGATCACACAGACTTTTTTTGGTTCATTGTTGATGGTTCGTGGGCTTACGAATGGATGCTCACGCACACAACTCCTTGGAATGATTCTCCCAACTATCAACCCCCTCCCCTGTTGGATCAGGGAAGATATTTATAATGTTAGTCCAAGAGGTCCACAGGCTTCTTGGGCTTTCTCGGGTCCAGTCTATTCGCGTGGCTGGGCCCAGGAACTGGTGGTACCAACAATTATAGAGTGACCTCCTGAAACTTTCTTCGATAGATATATTACCTAGAATTCCAAAGCATGTTGCTCCTTACCGAGCCCATCGAGCTTAACGATTCCAAACTCGAGGTTGGATCGTTAAGCTAAACGAGTTTGAGCATTGGACTCGTGAGCTCGAGCCGGGCTTTATTTGACACTCTAGTCATGTCTTTATTATTATTTTAACATTTTGCATCCATACATATTCATTGAATATTGTTAAACCTTCATCATCGATCTTTTACATGCTTTGATTATCATTATTTGAACCATCAGTTAATCATCTAACACTATTATCATTAAATTTTATGTCTGAATCATCATTTGTATTATCAATCCTTTTCATTTAATATTATTTTAACAGTTAATTTGCATCCATGCATATAACATATTCATTGAATATTATTACACCTGCATCATCTTTTAAATGTCTTGATTATTATTAGTTGAGCTAATTATCTAATATTATTATCATTAAATTTCATGTCTGCATCATCATTTGTATCATCAATCCTTATCATTTAATATTACCCATGACTTTATTATTATTTTAACAGTTTGCATACATATATATTCATCATTAAATATATATTATTACACCTGCATCGTCTTTTACATGCCTTGATTATCATTAGTTGAACCATCAGTTGAATTAATCATCTTACATTATTATCATTAAATTTCATGTCTGCATCTGCATCATCATTTGCATCATCATTTGCATCATCAATCCTTATTATTTAATATTAGCCGTTCATTTATATGAAAATATAAATCAAAATTGACACAGAAAAGTCTCATTGGAATCCTAACTCTCTCTTCATTTCTAGCACCAATCTGTGCGTATATATATCCTTGTAGATTGTATTAAACAGATCTGATCTCCCTATTCTCATTCATTCTTTTCGATCAAAACCATCACCCACATCCATACATACCTGATTTACCGTTGCTATATATTCTCCTGGTGCAAATCCTACTCCATGGTACCAGATTGCATTGACAATGCCCCCCGCCACCGCCGTTCTTAATTCAGTCTTCCTTGGCCTTCTTTCTTCTGTGCAATCTCTCTCTTTCTCTGTCGTTCTAACTGTCTCTCCTTTCTTTGTTCTATTCTCCTTTTATTTCACTCAGTCGACTCAATTCGGAAATCCGATATTAACTTATCTCACATGAGTTACTACAAATCCTCTTTGTTCTCTATTTCTTGTTGATATCTTTTTCATCCTCTGCAAGACTGGAAGTCGATCTAGGTGTTACTAATGGGCACTGAAAATTGGGAAACAATGGACGTCGATCTTTGGAATGTAGTGAGTTCAGATAACTCCGTAAAACTGCAAGCTTTGGTAAAACATAGAATTGCCGAGAACTGTTGCAGGTCATTTTCTGCCGGGAAGAACAACATCCTCCACATCGCAGCCAAGTTTGGATCGATCGACTGTGCCACGTTCATCAGTAATCAAGTGAGCACTACAACTCTTAGGGGTTTGCTGATCCAACCCAACTCCAGAGGTAATACTCCGCTTCACTGCGCAACACTTTCTAGTCACTCCAACCTCGTCCACTTGTTCGTTTCCAAAATCAATGATAACGGGATTAAGCTGAAGAATAACATGGGCGACACAGCATTACACTTGGCCGTTGCCGGAGATTCCCATGAGGATCTAAAGATCACGAGGATATTGGTAGAAAGGTGTCCTATATTGGGCAAGGAAGATAATTTCTCCAAGGAGTATCCCATCTACATTGCTGCGGAGAGAGGTAGTTTAGAAATCTTGCAATTTCTTCTCCGGTTTCGAGACTTTCCGGTTATCGGTCGTAGTGGCAAGACAGCTTTGCACGCGGCACTAGCTCGTAGGAACGTCGGGATATTTACATTTTTGGTGGAAAACAGAAGGGAACTAGTGGCACAGAAAGATGACCAGGGCAACACTCCACTTCACTACGTCGCATCTTCTGGAGATTTGGAGATGGCCCGATCAATTTTAAATGCAAGCAGTAACCAATACATTGCACATATCCACGATAATATCGGCATATCCCCGATCCATGTTGCAGCCTTTCAGGGACATGTCAAACTTATACAATTAATTCTTCAATCAAGACCAGACTCGTTTGAGCTTGTTGACAATAGTGGTCGAAATTTCCTCCATGTCGCCGTCAATGAAGGGAGAAAAAATGTTGTCAAGTATGTTATTGAGAATGGTGAGTTGAAATACTTATTGAGCAACCAACAAGATAATAATGGAGATACGCCACTGCATTTAGCGGTAAGAAACCATAATTTGGTGATGGTTAAACTTCTGTTAAAAATCGAGAAGTTGTCCAAGGTTTTGAGAAACTCAGATGGAATGACGGCGCTTGATTTGATGGATTCCGAATTTAAATCTTCTCCCAATTTTCATATGGTGATAGAATCATTACTATTAATAATAATCTAATCTAATATGATCTAATCACCTTATATTCATTATTATCCTGCATGTAGCTGTCGTCGATCGGAGGAGAACTGATAATGTCCGGGGCGGAGTTCAGCGCAAGAAGATTGGACGGTTTTAAGTGGGACTACAGAAACAAAGAAGATATAGTCTCTCATCTTCAGAGTTCAAGTAAAAATGTTATCATAGCATCGGTTTTGATTGCCACACTAACCTTCACAGCAGGATTCACTATACCAGGAAGCTACATGAGCGATTCCGCCGGTCCAAACACTGGATTTGCCGAGCTTATAAGCCACATTACAGCTTACAAAATATTCATACTTTCTAACGCATTAGCCATGATAACGTCCTTCCAGTCAATATTCTTTCTCATCAATGGTATTTACTTTCATGATCAGTTCAGGATTCGGAGTGAGATCCAAAGAGGGAAATCCATGTTGTTGGTATCCTTCGGAGGGATGATTGTGGCGTTTGCCATGGGCACCTACGTAGTGATCTCGCCCGACCTTCAATGGTTCGCCGAGCTCTTTTTAATCTTATTCATCCTTTGTCCGATCATTTTCGTTTTATATCCTTCTGTGAAAAATTTATTGTTTGTAAAAAATTGGTGGGCTTTGAAGGGATGTAAGTGGTGGGGATCCAAATTTTATCTAAAGCCACATATTATGTAAGTTTTCCAAATTTTCAATTACCCTGCTTCGTTGGATACCAAAGTTTAGCTCTGATACCACACATATTCATGTCTTTAGATAACTTGATAACTTAGAGTGAGCGGAGAACACGAAGCGAGCGAGTGAAGACCGATCCAGAACGTGAGTGTGAGCATCTGCGAGTCCTCCGCCCGTGAGAGCGAGCACGCCTCCGTTGCGAGTGCGAGTGCGAGCACACCTCCGATAGAGAGACCGCGAGAACGCCTCCTACTGTGAGAAGGACGCCTCCGACAGAGAGACCACGAGCGTTTCGAACCTCCTCCATCCGCGAGAGAGACGCCTTCCGTTCGTAGTCTTCCGGTCATTCGCGAGCACGTCGTCCGTTCATTGTCTTCCGGCCATCCGCGAGAGTGAGCACGAGAACACCTCCGCCTGCTTAAGCATCTATCAGGTCCGCGGGGAGCCAGTGTTCGTTTCAAACCTTCTGTCGCCACGACCGACTAGGGTTGATTCCGCAAGAGATCCCCAAATTGGGATCGACGAGTGGGAGGGGTATCGGCGATAGCTGTGTGCTTTCCGACCCCTTGTAAGAGGTATCGGAGAGTGCTCTGCTGTGTGCTTGGGTGCAGTCGGAGAGTTGTGAGTAAACTTGGGCACTGTGGAATCTGCGAGTGAGAGAGTGAATTTATTCACTGAGAAATCGGCAAGTGGGAGTGAATCTAGTCACTTTAAATCGGCGGGAGTGAACCTCGCTTCGTGTTCTCCAGATCGATTAGATCATTCCATTTATTGGCGAGTTGTGAGTGAACTGTGAAATCGGCGAGTTGTGAGTGAACTTAGTCACTGTGGAATCGGCGAGTGAGAGTGAATTTATTCACTGTGGAATCGGCGAGTGGGAGTGAACCTAGTCACTGTAAATTGGCGAGTGGTTGGGCTGTTATTGATTGGTGATACTTGGACTGTGATTTATTGAATATTAACCCTACTAAGTGAGTTTATTTCTACGATTTACAAGTGAACGGGTTTTGGTGCTCTTCACTGTCTTCGACAGGAGCTATCCGATAAGCATTAGAGAGATGAGCGCTTTGCGATATTTAGTTCTTATCTCTAACCTCTATCATTCGTCAATTCTGGGGGTGTCCCGCGTTTTGCGTGGGGTGCTTGGGTAACGGGGTGATAGAAGGAAGGATGGAGTGGAGTGACCGACCAAAATATAAGACGTTGCCCCTAAAAAATAGGTCGACGGAGAAATGAGCGTTAGCGATCTTCGTTCGGCTTTCTCTAGTTAATCGCCGCCATTCGTCAGTTCTGCAGGTGCTCCTCTATAAGGAGTGCTTGAGTAGCGGGGTGTCGGTAGAGAGGCTAAGGAGGGAGCAACACTTCGAAAGCGTGACCTTACTATCGTTGGAACTTATCATCTCGGGCTATGATGAACGCAAGGGATCAAGCTTATACATGGGTGCCAATCGCTAAGCACAGACCAATAAGGAATCTTAGCTTCATCCAACCTACACTCATCAACAACCAACCTCATGCGAGGATTGAAGGATCACAACGGGAAGAGGTTACGAAGAAATTTACAATTTTACTAAGGGTGTTAGGATTAAATCCTTCGCTTGCCAAATTGAAGGACTTCATTACAAAAAAGTGAGGACTGAATGCGATCAGAGATTACAAAGTGGTAGTACTGGAAGGGATCAGGTTTAAAGTTACGATTCAGAATGAAAGGGACTATAAGAGAGTCCTTAGGGAGGAATGGCTCTGGATGGAATCGGAGATTATGCTGGTACAAGAATGGAAACCATCACTGGATTCCAGAATTGAGGCCCTATCGACGATCCCGATATGGGTCACTCTACCTGCACTAAATGAGAAATTCTGGAATGCGGGAATCATCTCAAGAATTGCTAGCACACTAGGCACACCTCTAAATGGAAGATTTGCGATCAAAGATGATCAGACAATTATCCAGTTAGTGGTGGTAGTGGATGCTGCCTTTAAATTTCCCGACAGTACGAAAATAATAATAGATGGGCAGAACGGTCAAGTGACGGAGGAAGTTGCAGTGAGGTATCCATCCGTTCCCCCTTCGTGTAAATGGTGTGAGGGATACGGTCATACAACTGAAGCTTGTCTCCGAACACCCTTGACTGTGGATGCTAATATTAATCAAGAACTCGGCTTCTTTAACCCACCTCCAAGTATCTCAACAGCGGGTGTTAACACTCGTAGAAGGAGAATTATTTTTAACGAATCCCCTACAGTCCCTGAACAGGAAGGAAATTCAGAATCAGAAACACAGAGGACTATGAGGACACAGAAGAGAAGGGCTGCTCGAATAAGAAGAAGACAGAGGCAGAAGCAGCAGAGGAGGGAGAGAAGGATGAAATCAACTGAGGAGGTCGCAGTGCATATAGAGGAAGTCAATGTCTCGATCATGAATACTCTGGATGAAGAAGAGGAGGGCTCAGATAGTTCAGTGGACTCGGCATTAAGATTAAATCGTATTGTTAGTCAAACTAGGGACATAGATCTGAACGCCAGTCCACAGGGTCTAAGCCCACAAGATTTACTGGCTTGCTCTCCTCCATCAATAGCTGTAAATGTGGATGGGCTCCCAATTCCCGCGATTATGACGATTGATAACCCAAATCCAAATCCAGGCCTTGTATGGAAACATCAAATCACTCAATTCCTAATCTCACAGGCAGCGCAAGAAGCTCCTCGAGCCGGCGTTGCTAGTCATTAAACTCTCTTAATTCCCACCAGGGTTGTCTAAGAACCGAGATGGCTCTTTTTGTGTGGAATATGAGGGGGTTCAATGGAAAGAAAAAGAAAAGGGAGGTTTTGTCACTAATGGCTAGGAAAAGATTGGAAATTGTTGGAATCCTGGAGACACGAGTCTGGAGAAGTAATCAAGAGAAAGTAGCTGAGTTTTTCAATGATACATGAGCTCATTTATCTAATTCTAATGCATGGGAACCCGATAAGGGTGATTCGATATGGATTTTCTGGAATCCAAGGATTTGGACAGGAAGCCCGTTATTTGTCACTAAGCAACTAATGCATTTCAAGTTCTCCAATAACGCGGGATTAATTTTATACTTCTCGTTTATCTACGGTCGAAATACGCCTGCGGAAAGAAAGTTGCTTTGGGAGGATCTAATTAAAATTTACACGACAGTCCACCATGAAAAATGGATAATTTTAGGGGATTTTAATGAGGTTATCTATGTCACCGAAAGAAGAGGACAAGGTGAATATTCCGACGTGGGGCCGGCTGAATTCCGATCGATGATAGAAAATACTTACACTACTGAAATGCCTATAAAAAGAGGATTTTTTACTTGGAGCAATGGTGCAGTTGAAAATAATAGATGTGAGAGCCGGATTGATAGAGTCCTAATAAATGAGAGCTGGAGATCTCTCTGGCCCAATTTAATTTGTAACCTCTACACTACGGGGTCTAGCGACCATCATGGTTTGGAGATTATCTTTCATCAAATTTTTAAAGCCAAGAGACCCTTTCGTTTTGTCAACACATGGATGGGACAGGAAGGATATCTGGAGTTAATCAAAAAATGTTGGGAATCAAATCTGCAGGGTACCGCTATGTTCACTTTCAACTCTAAACTGCGCTTAGTAAAATCTTCTACCAAGTTATGGCTACAAAGGCAGGCTTCATTGAAAAATCAAATCGAATCCATCAGAAAATCAATAGGGGAGAATGTATTGAATTTATCAGAAGACCCAGATAGCCACGAGTTACAGCAAAAGCTGGTTGAAGCGAGAAATTAACACTTCGGGATCTGCTTGAAAGGGAGGAACTAGAGCATAGGCAATGTTCAAGAGTGAATTGACTGAAGTTGGGTGACTCTAACACTAGATTTTTTAGCCAAAAAACCAAGGACCGGAGCCTGAGGAATTCTATGTTGTGTAACTTGGATGATCAAGGGAATCCATTAGTAACAAGGGACCAACTGGAGAAGGAAGGAGTTGCTTATTTTAAAGAATTGTTTCGTGAAAGATATTCTTTGAACAGTAGCACCGAAAACCCTCTGAGATGGTTCCCGAAACTAGTGGAAGAGGAGATGAATCTCTGGATGGCGCGGAGGCCAGTGGAGAAGGATATGTGGGAAGTGATATCTCTAGCCTGTGTCCGGAAAAAGCCCCAGGACCCAATGGGTTATTTACGGCGGGATTTTTCAAAAGATACTGGGGATTTATTAAGAGAGATGTGATGGCGCTTATAGAGGATTTCTTCGACGGACGTGGTTCTTTAAAGCACATCAATCATATTCATCACTATCATCCCTAAATTTCCAGAGGCCTCGCATATTCGAGATTTTAGACCCATCTCTGGGGTAAACAGAATTTATAAGATCATATCTAAGTTATTGGGTAATAGGATTGGAATAGTAACTCCAGAGCTACTCTCGGGCAATCAAGTGGCTTTCACAAAGGGCAGAATCATTTCTGATAATGTCCTCCTAGCGGAGGAATTATTAAGAGATTTCAATCAGAAGGCAACAGCTAGACGAGTTTGTATAAGCCTTGATATTACTAAAGCATTTGACTCAATTAGCTGGGAAGCGATTCGTATCACTCTGGTCAGTATGGGATTCTCAGGGGCATTGATCAGGCTAATCACTCAGTGTATCTCGACTGCGACCTTCTCCATCCTCATTGAGGGAGAGCCTTCGGCTCAATTTGGCAGTGGAAGAGGACTTCGGCAAGGAGATCCACTCTCACCGATCCTCTTCAACTTAGTTATGGAGAACCTTTCGCTGTCAATGCATCTTGTTGAAAAATGTGAAGAATTGGATACCTTCGTTATGGGGGGAGCGATCTCTTCAACGCACCGCATTTTTGCTGACGATGTGCTATGTTTTGCAAAGGCTAATACTAAATCTCTGAGGGCAATTAAAGCAGTGCTGGATGATTTTATAAAAAATTTAGGACTGGAAATTAATTATTCCAAAAGTTCGATGATATTCTCCATTTCATGTGATCAGATCAAGGATGATCTACTGCAGTTGATGGGGTTCCAGGAAAGCATTTTACCGCTTAAATATCTAGGGGTGCCTTTAGTTGGGAGGGATGTCAAAGGTGCAGACTGTACTCCGCTAATCGACCAATTAAATTCGTATCTCCAGAAATGGAAAAACAGAGCATTGTCATATGGAGGAAAAGTCCAACTTGCAAATTGGGTCTTAGTGGGCAAGCTACAATATTGGTTTCAATGTCTCAAAATTCCCATGACGGTTATCAAAAAAGCACGACAAATTATTTATCGGTGTATATGGGGAGATTTTAAAGGTATGGTATGGAGCAGAATGATTATGGCTAAGGAGGACGGGGGTCTAGGACTGGCGGATCCGGTGTTACTCGCAAGAGTTGCTAGGGTCAAATGGGCTTATAGAATCTGAAATGGGAGCTCTCCATGGGCGGTTTGGATGCGGGCACGCTATCTCAAAGGAAGAGATTTGGCGGAAATCCGATTCTATTCCAAAGATTCCCCGATATCGTCTAGCATTCTGAGAGCCAAAGAGGATATCAAATTATGCTACCCTGCAGGGCTGGATTGCACAGTCAGCGGTAGTATAAAAACGAGCCTCATAAGAGCAAAATTATCACCGCCAGCCGTCTCTGACCCTCTGGCCATAAGAGTGTGGACATGCCGTACCTCAAAGATGGCCTTCTGTCTATGGAGACTGAGATGGGGCAAGCTAAGAACATTCGATAAATTGAGGTCTTGGGAGATAGTGGTTCCAGCAAAGTGTGTCCTTTGTGATACAGTTGAGGAAACAACAACACATTTATTCTTCAATTGCGATTTCAGCTGGTCTCTTTGGAACGAATTTACAAGGTTGACAGATCACTACAAAAAACCAGCGCAGTTCTGGCGGCAAATTCCGGCGGCCTGGCCGCCAGTATAATGGTTCCTGGCGGCCAAACCGACGATATTCCACTATAATCGATTATGCACTTTGGAAAATTATGGGTATCACAGAGATTAAACTAGGAGATATAAGGGTGGGTGATATCATGGAGGGGATATCCAAATGCAGGAAGTCAGCACCATGTTGGGGGCTACATTGGAATGCACTTGCAATATTTATATGGCATCTCTGGAGGGAGAGGAATCTACGACACAAGGAGGGGCTCTCTCGGCCGGTAAAAGTCGTTGCAAGGGATTTCATACGAGATTTGGCTATCATCTATGATTATCGCTTATTTAAAAAAGCGCCTTCCGTTCGTAGTCTTCCGGTCATTCGCGAGCACGTCGTCCGTTCATTGTCTTCCGGCCATCCGCGAGAGAGACGCCTTCCGTTCGTAGTCTTCCGGTCATTCGCGAGCACGTCGTCCGTTCATTGTCTTCCGGCCATCCGCGAGAGTGAGCACGAGAACACCTCCGCCTGCTTAAGTGAACTTGGAATGCCGTGCAACTTGACTATATCCTTGACAAACGTTTCCGCTACCATGGAAGCATTAAAATTTGATGGAAGAGGACTGAAATGAGCGTATTTAGATAATTTATCTACTACCACCATGACCAGAGATTTACCTCTGACTTTGGGAAGGTCAATGATGAAGTCCATACTTATATCTTGCCAAATACTGGACGGAAGTGGCAAAGGCATTAACATTCCAGCAACTTTAGAGTTCATCGATTTAATTTGTTGGCAGATGATACATTCTCTGACATAGTTTTTGATGTCAACCCCCATATATGGCCAAAAGAAGTATTTTGCTACTCTTTTCCATGTCTTCTTAACTCCAGAATGGCCCTCCAACTGAGAGTCATGAAATTCATACAATATTTTCTTAATAAGAGGTGAGTGTGCGGAAATGTAATATCTATCCTTAAAGAGTAATATCCTATTTCTGACCATGAATCCTTCTGCTCCTTTTTCCCTGTTAGCATAATTAGTCATTAATTTCTGAATGTCCAGATTCATTTTATTTTCTTCTTTGAGTTCCTCCAACAATGAATATATAGGTTTAGAGATTGCCACTGAATTTGAAGAAAATAATACTTCTTCCTCACTTTCAAACCTTCTAGAAAGGGCATCTTCTACTGTGTTTTCTTTCCCCGGCTTGTATATAATATTAAAATCGAAACCCAGTAATTTGCAGAGAAAGACTTGTTGTTCTGGGGTCTGAATAGTCTGTGTAAGTAGGTTTTTAAGACTTTTGTGATCAGTTTTAATCACAAAATAGGATCCCAATAAATAATGTCGCCATTTACTAATTTCTCTAACAATAGCATACATTTCTTTTACATATATAGAAGCAGCCATGATCCTGCCAGATAATTTACAACTGAAATAACTTATAGGGTGTGATTTCTGACTTAGGACAACTCCAACTCCATTTCTGGAAGCATCTGTTTCTACTGTGAATTCAGTGTCAAAGTCTGGAAATATCAGCACAGGTGCAGAAACCATTGCAGATTTTAATTTTTCAAAACTTGAAGTTGCATCATCATTCCAGTGAAAGTTATATTTCTTTAAAAGGTCTGTCATAGGAGCTTCTATAGATGCATATATAACCTTTGACAAATCTTCTATAATACCCGGTAAATCCCAAAAAGCCTCTTAGCAATTTCAGAGTCTTAGGGATAGGCCATTCAATCATTGCCTTAACTTTTTATTTCGGGTCTGGATGAACACCATCTACTGCAATTATGTGGCCCGGAAAAGTCTTGGAATCCTTCCCAAAAGAACATTTAGAGAGTTTAGCAATAAGTTTGTTTGACCTGAGCAACACAAACACTTTTCTTAGGTGTGCAATGTGGTTCTCTAATGAAGCACTATATACCAATATATCATCAAAAAATACCATCACAAACTTTCTCAGATAGTTAGAGAAAACAGAATTCATAATTGATTGGAATGTTGCTGGTGCGTTGGTCAACCCAAAAGGTATTACCAAGAATTCAAAATGCCCTTGATGTGTTTTAAATGCTCTTTTTTCTGTGTCATTGGGGTTCACTCTGATCTGATAAAATCCAGACCGCAGATCTAGCTTGGAATAAATTGCAAAACCCTTCAACTCTCCTAGTAGCTCATCAACAGTGGGTATTGGGTACTTGTCTTTAATGGTCAATGCATTTAAGGCTCTGTAGTCGATGCATAGCCTATAGCCACCATCCTTTTTCTTAATTAGTAGAACAGGGGAAGAGTATGGACTTGAGCTAGGTTTTATTATCCCTTGTGACAGTATTTCAGAAATTAATTTTTCAATTTCAGATTTTTGAAATTGGGGATATCTATAAGGTCTAACATTGATTGGTTTGACACCTGGTTCTAAATGTATTGAGTGATCTTTTTCTCTTTGAGGTGATAATCCATAAGGATCTTCAAATAAATTGTAGTATTCCTGGATCACATTTGTAATATCTGGAATTGAGTTGTCCAGTACAGTAGGGGTTACACAATTATCGATTTTATCCAGATAACACAAATATGCTTCTCTAGTAGAGGCCATTAGACACTTTAGCTGACCAGTAGTCATAGGATCTTCAGATACCCAAAGCATGCCAATCCATGTAATTTTCCTCTCGGATAAGTTGAATTCCATGCTAGCCTTATCAAAATCAAAGGTGACAGGCCCAAAGGTTTTCAAAGCATGTACTTCTACTACCATGTTACAACCAGACATATGGATTAGGAAAATATCCATGATAATGGTGACATATTGTATTTTTATTTCCACATCTTGCACATTTTGTTATAAGTCAATTTCTCTCCACTACCAGTAGACACCTGGAATGGCACAATCATTTGGATGGTCAATTTTAGAGCCACTGCCACATCCACTTGCATAAAATTATGACTAGACCCAGAATCAATCAATACACTAACAGATTGGCATTTAATAAACCCCATAACTCTGATAGTACTCGAACTGATGTTACCTTCAAAGGCATGTAAAGAAATTTCACTCCTGTCTCTTGATACAGTATCCACCACCATTTCTTGCTCATTATATGCTTCTATTTAATCTTGTTCCTCATCTGCAGACAATTTGAATAATTTCCCTTTTCTGCCTACACAGACACTGTTATGATTTGCACTAAATTTCTCATAACAGTGGAAGCAGAGACCTTTGCTTCTTCTTTCATCCCTCTCTGCAGGTGACAATCTTTTTATAGTTTGTACTACATCAGATATAGTCTTTCTAACACTGGATTAATGTTACTGACATCCACCTGGTTTTATTGGTCGACAGAATTTGAGATGAATCTAGTTTGTTTGGGAAAATAGGTTTTAATTATAAGCTGATCTTCTCCCTTTTTTGGATTCTTTCATCAGAGATAAATCAAAAGTTTCATGAATATCCATAGGTTTCCTTATCATCATTTCAGATTGTAATTCTTCTTTCAATCTTGGGATATACATTTCTAGAATGAAATATTCAGGTAAACCAAGCACTCTAGTGCATAATTCTCCAAATTACCCTTATTATTCAGCCACAGATCCTTCTTCTGCCAATTTGCTTAGTTTGCCCCCTGGTAGTTGGTAGTGCAGAGATGTGAATTTCCTTATCACTGCATTCACAAAATTAGGCCAAGTGGACAACATGTTGCTCGCCTCGAGCCAAGCAAACCACTTCCTTGACAAACCATCCATATGAAATGATACTATGAGTAATTTTTGATCTTCAATTACTTTATTAAATATGAAAGACCTTCTTACTGCATATAGACAATGCTCAACATCTGTGTCATCAAATCTAGGCATATTAACTCTAATGTGTTTGGCTGATGTATAAGTTGGATCCTCCATAATAGAATTAGCATAAACAGGATTATCTAAATTTACCACTGATTGACAATAGGATTGAAGTGGCTTTATAATTTCCTGAGATTCATTGCCCTGCATGCTTCTATCAGTTGATTTGTCAGAACTACCCTTGGTTGTCATTTCTGAAATTTTTGCACTCAAATCTGTCATTTGCTTGCTTATTTCCAAAAAATTGTTATTGACAGAAGACCTGAGTTCACCCATGTCTTTGACTTGACTCATTTTCAGATTCGGTAGACGGATGAAGTCTGGATGGGATTTTAATTCTGATGTGGTTGCCATCTGAAGGAAAGAGTTCACTTAAGAAAGACCAAATGTTACAAGGTGAAAGATTAATTTAATCAGAGTGATTCACCTTACTAACGTAGTTGCCTCAGATCTGTGTTAGTGATGGATATCCGAGACAGAGATCAACGGGGATACACCCATGAAATTGAGGCTTAGCCTCCCCTCTTCACAATTAAGTTCAGAGAAAGAAGTGCTCAATGCGACAAGTGTACAGGCGCCTGCAGATCATCCCACAGCTCGTAGATTGCGTCTGTTTCAGCATTTCCGATAACCGAAGTAATATTTGGGGCGGAAGATGATGATGAAACGTACTCGACGTTTTGGCCGGAGGTGATCGGGAGAGGTGTTGGATGGAAGGTGACAAGATAGAAGTTTAGGAATTTGATGTGTTTTCATTCATGTAAATGAAATTATATATGTCTGTTACAAATTGTAAAACTTAAATTTTCTAGGGTCTCTTATACAATAATTTAAATAAAAGAAAATGCAATAATTTAATTAATTTTAACGTCCGATTTATGGCTTGCTCTTCTCGGTCCGCGATTTGTTTCCAGTCTAGGTTCGTTCAACGGTTGCAGATCGTCGTCTTCCTCATCGTCCTCAATTTTAGAAATTAGCGTTTCCCTTAATGCCTTGGCGTCGCTGCTCACCGCCTGTAGGTCAATTTCTCCATCCGGTCATGAATCAGAGGTACATGTTGTTAGTAGGGAAGTACAAATTGTAAAAGGTTCCATGGAGATCTGTGCACAAACTGAATAAAAAAAATAATAATTAAAAGGATGGACAGTTGAGATGTGGTATGGAATGATCGGACGGCTTAGATAGGGTGAGCGTTTTTGAGCTTACCCTATTCCGAGCTTACTTGAAAATTCATGTATGTTAATAAACAGCAAGTTAATATTACTATATTAATATTTGATATTTTTATAATTAAATAATATAATATATAATAATATAATAATTTATTTAATTAATAATCATTTCATGTTATCGTGTCAACTTACGTTTCGTGTAATCGTGTCGTGTCAACTTACGTTTCGTGTAGTCGTGTCAACTTATGTTACATGTAATCGTGTTGTGTTATATCGTGTCGTGTGTTTAGAGACAAACACCAAACCGACACTATTATAAATTTTGTCAAATTTTTTGATACTAATCCGACACTATTATAAACGTATTTTGTCATATTTTTTTACGAATTGTGTCTGTTATTTTCCCCTAATTAGAATAATATGTTTTGTAATTCCTTTGCTAGCTAGTTAGTATAGAAGAATAACTGTAACTGAATTAGTTATTCTAATTGTGTATAAAAGACTCCCAATAACTAGTGGAAAATGATTGATCTCTCTCCCCTTATTTACTCTTGAGTTCTCATAAAATGTGCAGCCAATCTTGTAAATGAAATAACAGTCATTATACACCATTGGTTCGATTGCAAACTTATATTCAATTTATGCAATTTTGAAGATAATCAAAGAGCTGTTCAGAATTTTGGAGCAACAAACAAACATACATTTACAACATATATCACTTACACACTAACAAATAAAAGCCTAAAATCTCTGAGAAAATATGCAATTTAATGTTTGAATGTATTTATTGAAAGCTTAATTAAAATCCAATATCATGCCAATTTTCCTTCCTTTCCTCGCTAATTTGATTACTGATTCAAATGACAAATACTTTGATGGTCGGAAATAATTTTGGTCACCATGCATGCACCTACAGTCAGGGAGTCATCAATGAATCGATCAATCTTTTGAAACAAGGATAAATCAACTCTAATTTCATTAATGCCTACATGAATGGAAAAATAATTCAAGTTTCCATGCATTGTATTTTTCGTTAAATGAACAACTGATTTTTATAATAATAGAACATACCTTAATTTTGGATATCTCCAAATGTACTGATTGGATTCGTTTTTTCGTATCCTCGTCCTCCCAATTTAATTGCTCCAACCATTCTTTTTCACAATAGAATTCTTGTAATGCTGGTACACTCTGTTGGCCAAATATCAATCGAGGTTTCCAATTTGGACAATCAAGCACAGTTATATTTTCCATTGAAGCCCATTGCACTTTCATATTGTCTGAACATTCTTCTGGCGCACACATACACTCAAAGGCCAGTAAGGAATCTAGATACAAGAATTTTAGTTTTGGAAACATTATTTCTTCATCTTTGGATTTACAACAAACAAGAGTGTTGTTACTATCATTCCCAATAACATGCTTCAATTCAAGACAATAAGAAATTTCTAATTCTTCTAATTGAACAAGACACTCAGCCACGCTCCATGTGAACAGATACTTCATGTATTTACAAACATAAATATGGATTTTAACGAGACCTTGAAATGATCCAGCTGAAAGCTTAGAAGAAGTCGCGATAAGACTTTCCATTCCATTTTCGCACCTGAGATACATTTGTTGAAGCTTGGGCAGAATTTTTTCACCACATTCTGTTTTTGAAGAAACCTGGATTGCATTCTTATAATTGGAGCCGGAGTCTATTATCAGAAACTCTAAGTTGTGTATATCATTTTCAAAATCTGGATTAATCACTGCATGAACAGAGTGTTGGCAATCCACAACCATTCGCAGTTGCTTTGTTTTTATCAACAATAATTTTAACCATTGAGCAATATTCTCAATATTTTGATCCAACACTAAATAATTAAAGTTCATGGCCATATGAGACGGCTGTAATCCAAACCTAAAATTGATTGAAAAGTGCTTAATTGATGGGAAATTTCCAACGATTCTGTATTTATCAGAAATAATATTTTATTCTTGATATCGACTCGAAGTGCGTACAAATGCTTCAGAGTTGATAATTCCTCAAATGCCACACAATCCTCATCTTCGTCGTTACTAGCCTTCCAATGATGAAAGCTACCATTCATGTATAATACCTCCAAATTTTTTAAACTTGAAAATACTTTTGACCTTATGATATCAATCTCAGTGCCGGTAAAATCAATCACTCTAAGATTAACAAGTCTACCAAACTCTTTGTCTAGCTCTTTGATTTTTGAATGTTGTCAACAAAGAACTGAAAGATTTTCCAATTTGATCAAGTGTTCGATCGGAATCGGTTTATAAGATCCATTTCCCAATATTTTATAAGATCCATTTCCGTGCATCAAAACATAAAGTTTCTTCAATTTTTGAATGCAAGGTGTGAGATCTGATATTGATGTTTCCCTCAAATCCAAGAACAGCAAATTTTGCATTCCCTCAATGAAATCAGACTCAATTAATTTCAATTCCTTGTTACCTCTTAGAGATAAAAACTTCAACATTTCAACATTTTGGGGTTTATGCGTAATGTCTTTGAAGGAATTGTCCATAATGAAATCCACTTAAATTCTTTATTATAAATTCGTGGCCAATCTTCCAAACCAGCACCTGTTTTTATGAAGAAACCTTCTTTCTTTGCAATATTAATAGCAACATCACGGACAATATCATGCATTCTTGCTGTACTTATATTTTGGTCACAGACATGCTGCTGTAATATTAATCCCCTACTCTTCAAATGATTTAATATATCAAGAAAATCATTCAACGAATCAATCCCTTTTTTGGCATACTCTGCCCATTTTTCTTCTTCTTCTTCTTCAATTCCATAGCAAATCAGATCAAACAAATCAATTACACAATCTTCAGGAAATAAGCTACAGAGTAAAAAACAAATTTTCAGCTTATTTTCTTTAAGACCATCATAACTCAGCTCTACAGACTTGTAGACTATTCCTTCACGACCTCCCACCCCTTCAGGATCAGCATTTTTCAAATATCTTAATGATTCACGCCAATCATCCTCACCTAATTTATTATTATTTAGTGATTTTGCCATAACTGAGATTTCCAGTGGTAGCCCTGCACACTCATTGCAAACGGCATGTTTTACTTCAAAATCAACATCTTTATTCGAACCAACATTAATTGATTCAAATAATTTCCAAGATTCATCATTGTCAAGTGCAACAATATTGATTTCCTTGGCTCCCATATTTTTACAAACAGTTTGAATTCTTGTGGTTAGAATAATCTTACACGATTTATTTGACAAAGGGATACCAATTTCAGTAAAATTTAGTTTCTCCCAGACATCATCAAATATAATTAGAATATTGCCCTCTACTTTTTCCAAACGTCTTGAAAGAATATTTGCTCTTGCAGCACTACGTTGATCATCCATAATACCACCAACATTATTCTTTGGTAATCTACGTTCAATTTGATCTTGGATTTTTTTGATATCTAAATATTGTGATACTGTCACCATGATAACAAATTTAAAATCTATTCTTTTTTCCATCTCATTATTGATTTGCTGCATCAATGTGGTTTTGCCAATTCCTCCCATTCCGAACACACCAATCGCATTTACATTTTGCTCCTCTAATGCATTATATACTCCCTTCTTATTCCTTTCCATAGAAGGCAAACCATGTATGTATTCTGTGTTTTCTCTCTCGACAATTGATGGAGGCATCTCACCAGGGTTTTACAAAAAACTCGTAGCCTCATCAATAAGCTTATTGATTTCTTCCATCATTCCAACAACTTCCTAACAGAATTTGTATGTCTTCTTTCGTACTCTAGACCATCTCCCTTCTCTTCGGTACTCTGAAAATTGCTTGTGAAATTCTGAATAACTTTTGCTGATGTCTTGATACTTTTTGAACCAATCTTTCATTTCACCTGACAAACACCATCTATTTATTTCTTCCCAATTCATATGTCTTTCAACATCATTTCCTTTGGTTTCTAATTTATTTTTACTAGTTTCACATTTATCTATATTTTTTTTCAAATACCACATGTTTTTTAATTTTGGCGAAACCCAATCTACCAATACTTTGTATACAGGAGCAAAGCATATCGTCACATATTCCATCTAAGCTGCATTCAATTATCAGATTAAAAGGTTAATAGTTAATCGTTCATTTTGGAAATATCAATCTATATGTATTGGATAGTCAACAGAATATAATTTGTTGACTATCAAAGTAGTAATAACTAGACTATTATAATTGGGAGACAATCAATGAGTTTCTTGGTCATTTCTTTTTGTTTCTATTTTTATTTCTATTCTCTATGTAACTTGGGCATTGCCCTTATTTTTTAATGAAATTTAATTTATTTTAAAAAAAGAGAGATTAATTTGTATATTAGTTTTATTCAATCACTTTCATATTTTCTGATTTTGTTTGAAAAATATGAATTTCCAATGATTACACCATTTAGAATAAAGTATAGATCTTTTAAATCTAAAATAAAACAAAAAACGAATGTATCAATTAATGTAGATGATCGATATTAATTTTTAAGGAGATATAATTAATATTAATGAAATTAGGTTGATTACTTTAATCATGTTCATTAACTTGCACAAAAAATGGGGATTGTTAATTATATATTCTTTTATATTGCAGATATGCTAACAAAGCCAGCAACACAGATCATGTTTTAGACAACACTGTCCAAGCTGGGAATTTCGGATCTTCATTCGTCAGCTTGAGGGGGTGTGTTAAGGGTCCAATAGGCCCAAACCGATATATTAAAAATTCATTTTATATTTAATTGCTCTTATAATTAATATTAATGAAATTGGGTTGATTATTTTACTCATGTTGCTTAACTTGCACAAAAAATGGGGATTCTTGATTATATATTCTTTTATATTGTGAAGAACATCAACCTGGCCTTTGGACATACAAGAAAAATTATTTTTATTTCTCCATTTACTAGACAAGAGTCTGGATGAGGGTCAAACCTCGTCAGTACTCTTCTAAGCTGCAGTCGAGTGAAAAGTTAGTCGACTACGATCTACAAGTAGTCTATTCACTTTGATCGAACTTCTGGTTGAGAATCAAATACTCTTCGACAGTTGAACCTGTCTCTAGTATTTGTTTTCTCTCAATGGAAAAGTATCATATCCACTTACTCTTTTAGTTCCACTCCTAGGCTTTTCAATGGGTAAAATGGTTATCCGTCTACCAGAATTTTGCTAGATGACAGTTGGATAGTCGAATGAATCTAGCTGACTTATCCTCTTAATCTACAACTAGAGATGGATCATTCATCTAACCTAAATTCTTTACTAGTCAAATAAATCTCATTTAACTATTATTCTTAGTCTTAGTGAAGATGTTCGAGTTAACATGCATGTTGTCAGGTGTCTATCATATAACTTCTGAACTTTAGGTGCTTTAAACATTGTTCCAAACCTCTGATCATATATGACAATTCCATGTACATCATCATGTCTGTAATGGGTATTGTTAGGTTCATCATCATACATTGACAATTAATTCATCGATGGTCCATAGCTATCCTTGGAACAAGCAAGCTTTGTTCAGATCTGTGAAGTCTATGCACATTAATCACTTTTCATTGGGTTTTTTCACCTTTAGAGGATTACAACCACTCAGGATACTTATCTTCGCAGATGTGCATGGAATATTGTAATAGAGCTTTGAATGTAGATGGCCTAACCCCATTTCAGATGGTTGGCACCCAATGCTTCATCCTTATTCTAGTAGCATTTGTTTTCATATCAAGCTCATAACATGCTACAGATCGATCTACCTACGATAGGTTTTTCCTCCTATAAAAAGATGTCTTGATAAGTGATGCAGTCTTAGTTAATGGATTAGACAGTAATTGATTGTTCTAATTAAATGGGATTTGACTCACACCATTGAATTGCCCATTTATCAATGGTGTGAGTATAAAAGGAATGTGCCCAGAGGAAGAGAGTAGCATATTTTTAATCAAGGTATTATTCCTCTATTTGTCTTACTCTCTCGTTTCTTCACTTTTGCTTTTTCTCCTTTTTCATACACTACTATTGCTCTTGTTCTTGGTGGATTCCAAGATAGACAGATCTAGATCTGTGAAGAAGCTTCAACCTTCTTCCCCAACCCCTACATTGTCTTAAATTGATTTTTAATCTTCTTTAATGAAAATTCATGTTGGCGTGGTTGCCAAAGTTTCTTTTACAAATAATATCTCATCTCTGAAGACTGACTGCATCAGGTGGTATCAGAGCAAGGTTCGCGGAGCAATCAAACAGTCATGGCAGAGAACAACCACAACCACGTATCGCGTCAGGAGTGGGAGTAGACGAAGAAAGCCATCGCAGATCTGGCTGCGGCTATGAGGGATGGATTTGGAGACATCAGGAGGATGATGACGACGCGTGTGGATCCCCCGGATCATCCCGATCGGAGACAACCCCCGGCCGGAGGAGGACCAGAGTCTGATGTTGCTACTAGTGTTGGATCAGGTGCTGTATACCAAAGTAGACCACCTGATGTTTCCTTGCACACGTATCAGAGGCGGCAACGGATCCCAGTTGAGAACGTTCCACCACTGCGACGTTCACCGAACGGTGATCGTCGAACCTTTTTTCGCCGGCAAACAGATCCTCCAGTGAGGACGTATCAGAGAAGAGGTGGAGGTGCACTAGAACACTATGAAGACCTACTGTTTGAGGACTTAGAGGAGGAGGATGAGGATCGACAGTTCAGAACATATCAAAGGGGAGCTAGATATCAAAGAAATAGGAGAGAATTTATGGATGAAAACAATTTCGATGATCATTTTCAGAGGGGGCAAAATAGAGGTCCGAGTCATTTCAAGGTGAAGATGGACATCCCACAGTTCAACGGGTCCTTACACATTGAAGAGTTCCTAGAGTGGTTGTCTGAAGTTGAGAGGTTCTTTGACTATATGGATATAGAAGAAGACCAACAAGTCAAACTAGTGGTGATCCGATTTAAGGGAGTAGCCTCCACGTGGTGGGAGAAAACAGTAGTAAACAGAAGAAGAGCTAACCAAAGGCCAGTGCGCACTTGGGACAAGCTCAAGAGGTTGTTGAAACAGAGGTTCTTACCCTCTGATTTTGAGAGTGTTTTATTTACTAAGTATCATAATTGCAATCAGGGAAACAGGTCAGTGTATGAATAAGACAAGGAGTTTCATAGGCTGTCAGCTAGAAATAGAAATAACTTGAGTGAAACAGAGGACCAGTTGGTAGCAAGGTTTGTACAAGGCCTTAGATCTAAGTTCCAAGAGAAGTTGATCTTGCATCCCCAATATTCACTGATGAATACAATCCGGGTGGTAGACTAGCTGGAGAAAAGGACTGAGAAGTATGCGAAATTCACTGGTGGGCCTTCAACTAGTAGATTCCAATCAAACAATGAAAAGGGAATCCTGCCCTTACCTGAGGAAAAAAAATTCAGCAATGAAAGCAGTCAAGATGTGAGAATTCAGAGACCTGCAGATCAGAGAAATACTAATGTTAAATGTTATAGATGTAATGAATGGGGTCACAAGTCAAACACCTTCCCCAAAAGATCTCAAGTGTATGTAGCTAATGATAAAGGGAAGGGACCAATGGAGCCAATGGATGAAGATTCAGATGACCAATTTGATGATGAGGCACATCCTAATGAAGGTAACAGATTATCTTGCATTAATCATAGAAATTTCCATTTTCCACATTCTGAATTAGAAAGTCAGAGAAGTAACCTATTCAGAATAAGGGGAACAATCAAAGATAGGGTGTTTGATATAATAATAGATAATGGAAGCACTGATAATCTAATATCATGGACAACAGTAAATAATTTGGGTCTGCCTGTGGAGAGACACCCTAGACCTTATAGTGTATCCTGGATTCAAAGTGGAGATTCAGTGACAGTAGATAAAAGTTGCAAAGTACCACTGTCAATCGGGAAGAGATACAACGGGGAGGTTCAATGCGATATTGTGAAGATGGATGCAGCCCATGTACTGCTGGGCAGACCTTGGCAATATGACCAACATGCACACTACAATGGGAGGTCTAATCAGTACATTATTAAAGTAGATGGAATCAAGTTAGCCCTGTTTTCTCTTCCACCAGAGAAGGCTAAAACCACTGAGAAACCCAACCTGTTGGTGGAGTCACAAAGAAAATTCAGAAAAAAATTAAGCAAGACAGAGGAAGGGTTGGCACTGATCATTAAAGAAAGTTCAGAAAGTATAGCTACATCTGTCCCAAAAAAAGTATCTGAACTGTTACAGAAGTTTCCAAGTGTAATCAATGAAAAAAATTCAGAACTCCCTCTACACAGGCCAACAGATCATAGAGTGGATCTCATCCCTGGTGCCTCACTTCCAAACCTAGCACACTACAGGTTAAGTCCAGCAGAGACAGAAATACTGCAGAAACAAGTAGAAACATTGTTGAAAGGACTCATAAGAAATTCCATTAGTCCTTGTGCTGTCGCAGCCTTGCTAGTGCCAAAAAAATGGGGATTGGAGAATGTGCATGGACAGTAGGGCCATTAATAAAATCACCATCAAGTATAGGTTCCCAATACCTAGACTTGAAGAATTGTTAGATGTACTAGTAGGGGCTGATTGGTTCACTAAGTTAGATTTAAAGAGTGGATACCATCAAATAAGGATTAGAGAAGGAGATGAATGGAAGACAGCCTTCAAGACCAGCAAAGGACTATATGAGTGGTCGGTTATGCCCTTTGGTATGTCCAATGCCCCTTCAACATTTATGAGACTAATGACAGAAGTCCTTAAACCACTCATAAACCATTGTGTAGTAGTATATTTCGATGACATCTTAATATTCAGCAAGGGAGAGAAAGAACACTTGAAAGATATTATGAAGGTCCTACAATTATTGAAGGATAACAGCCTAAGATTAAACATAAATAAATGTGAATTTATGGTGAAAGAGCTGCAATTTCTAGGGTACATTGTGGGAAATTAAGGATTGAAAGTAGACCCAAGGAAAACTGAAGTAATAAGTACCTGGATGACACCTTCTAACATGTCTGAGGTTAGAAGTTTCTTGGGAATAGCATCATTTTACAGAAGATTTATTAGAAATTTCAGTTCTGTGGCAGCCCTAATATTTGATTGCTTAAAAAAAGGAAATTTCAAATGGACTGATGAAGCACGAGAGGCATTTCAGAAGTTGAAAAAAAGTCTGCAAGAAGCACCTGTCCTGAAATTACCTGATTTCTCCAAGGTATTTGAAATAGAATGTGATGCAAGCATCATGGGAGTGGGGGCATTACTGAGCCAGGAAGGTCACCCTGTGGCATTCCATAGTGAGAAACTGAGTTTGAGTAGAAGAAATTGGACAACTTATGAGCAGGAATTATATGCAGTTTTTAGGGTTTGCAAGACATGGGAGGAGCCCTACCAGATTCAGAATGAGTTTGTGGTACAAACTGACCATATGGCCTTGAAACAAATTAATAGTTCGAAAAGCACCAATAGAATGCATGCCAGATGGATGTCCTATCTTCAGAGGTTTCATTTCACACTAAAACACAGATTAGGCCTTAGCAATAGAGTGGCTGATGCACTCAGTAGGAAAAATACACTGCTTACAATTCTGAGGGCCAAAGTACACGACTTTGAAAGGCTGAAAGATATGTATATAAATGACAACGAATTTAAAAATCAATGGGAGGCCTGCTCAAAAGAAAAGGTGGTAGAAAACTTCAATATACAAGAAGGTTACCTCTTTTATAAAAACAGATTGTGTATTCCTGAAGATCCAATCAGAGAACAACTAATTGCTACACTTCATGCTGGGGGACTGGCTGGACACTTGGGCAGAGATAAAGTAGTGGCAGAACATAAAAAATTTGGGCTAAAATAAGAGAACAAACAGTGAAGTTTATTCAAGAGTGTAGAATCTGTCAAGAATTCAAAGGGACTAAACAAAATACTGGTTTGTATATGCCACTCCCAGTCCCTAAAGAACCTTGGGTGGACATCTCAATGGACTTCATCCTTGGGTTACCAAAAATAAAAACAGGGCAAGACTCTATATTTGTGGTAGTGGATAGGTTCTCCAAGATGGCTCACTTCCTGCCATGTAAGAAAACTAATGATGCAGTCCATATAGCACAGATTTTTTTTAAAGAAATAGTGAGGCTACATGGGGTACCTAGATCTATAGTGTCTGAGAGGGACACAAAATTCTTGTCCCACTTCTGGAAAATTTTATGGGAAAGATTTGGAACAAAGCTAAAAGATCTGTAAGCAGCTTATTGAGAACATTAGTGGGACAGAATGAGAAGAAGTGGGATTCATACATCCCACAGGCAGAATTTGCTTTTAACAATGGAATAAACAAGTCTACCAAAGTCAGTCCATTTTTAGCAGCATATGGGTATATACCAAAACAGGCTATTGACATCTCTGAAATACCATCTAGCAACTCAGTGGTAGAGAATATAATAGAGAAAAATCAGAAAATCTATAAAGCAGTGTAAGAGGCTCTTCAACAGTCAAACATTACATATAAAAGAAGGGCAGACAAGAAAAAAAGAGAAATAGAGTTCTTTAAAAATGAATTGGTTATGGTACACATTAGCAAAGATAGGTATCCAATTGGAACCTATTCAAAGCTCAAACCAAAAAATTATGGTCCTTACAGACTTTTGAAGAAAATCAATGACATTGCATACAGCATTGACCTGCCAAAACAGTTTAATATATCAAACAGTTTCAATATTGCTGATATCAAAAAGTACTTTCCACAGTCTGATTCAAGTGCTCAATTGAGGATAATTGGTCCTACAGAAGGGGCACATGATGCAGCCTTAGTTAATGGATTAGAAAGTAATTGGCTTGACCCGGGACAAGCCAATAGTTGTTCCAATTAAATGGGATTTGACTCACACCATTGAATTGCCCAATTATCAATGGTGTGAGTATAAAAGGAATGGGCTCAGAGGAAGAGAGTAGCATATTTTTAATCAAAGTATTATTCCTCTATTTGTCTTACTCTCTCGTTTCTTCACTTTTGCTTTTTCTTCTTTTTCATACACTACTATTGCTCTTGTTCTCGGTGGATTCCAAGATAGACAGATCTAGATCTGTGAAGAAGCTTCTACCTTCTTTCCCAACCCCTACATTGTCATCATCTCTGAAGAGTGAATGCATCAATAAGTTTCAAGAACACCTATTACAAGAGACTTAATTGATTCAGGGATAGAAGTACCAAAAACGAGATCACCCTTTATTAGAAAAAGTTCTTTAGTTTGGTACACCGTAGTTATCTTTTCCGAACTCACTATCTTTGACAATAGTATAAACATATTTTTTTGGCTTAGTTATTTTTTTTGACTTCTTGTACGAAGTACTTGATTCTACCTAGACTCCATAAACTGTAGGAATGCTTCACTTCACCAGGTATCACATGCATTGATGAAAAAATGAGGATACCGTCCCGAACCCATGAATGTAGGGTTTGTCCATGATCTTACTGGATTGTTCGTCTTACTCTTCCTCTTCTTTCTCCCAGCGAGATTTAAACTCTATAGTTTCGTCTACTGATGATACTCATCTGCTGTATATTTGTATAAAATCTTAGGGTTCGATGATGGGGGAGTACTTATATGAAGATGACACCCTCACTAATACGAGGCTATGAGGAGAATACTGATGATACTCATCTGGTGTATATTAGTATAAACCTTGGGGTTCGGTGATGGAGAAGTATTGATGATACAGGTTTTGATAACCTTAATATTTGAAGATGACTCCCTCCCTAATCCGAGGCTAGGGGGAATACCGATGATCTTGATGATCGTACTCATATAGGTTTACGGTCGTGTCGCCTAAATCCTGGAAGTTCGGACGATGAAAGCTTGATATTGCACCATTGTGAATTGGGTTCTTGAGCCATACTACTAGGGCTAGTCGATTGGTCAAAAGTCCAAGACACGAAATGCACTCTGATCCTTTATAGTGCACCAAGTTTCTTAGTCGACTAAGATCAACGTTCAGTAGACCCGAGATCCAATCGACTAAGATCTAGGTCTAGTAGGCTTGATAGTCATATTAAATGAACAAATTCGGTGTGGATATATACCTCTATATACGAATTCAAATTCCTTTATTATCCGGATAAACCGAATTCGTCCGAAGAGTATTCGAATATCAATTTTTGCATCTAAATTGAACTAAAATTATTTTAATTCGATTAAAATTGTTCGGATTCGG
Organism: Zostera marina; assembly: GCA_001185155.1. Lineage (NCBI taxonomy): Eukaryota > Viridiplantae > Streptophyta > Magnoliopsida > Alismatales > Zosteraceae > Zostera > Zostera marina. The sequence continues at coordinate 143,361 of LFYR01000788.1, forward strand.
ATATAAAAATAATAATTTCAAACTCAAATTATATATTATATATAATGATTTTTTTTTAATATAATACTTAATCAGATATTTTAACAGATATCCGTATTCGAATTCGGATAATTATCGACGAATATTAACAGTATCCGAATTCGAATAAGCTTAAACGAATATGAAATCGAATTCGAATTTTGGATATCCATTAACAGCCTTAGACTTAATATCCAATCGACTAGGATCTATGTCTAGTAGACTTGAGATCTAGTTGACTAGAGAGTGCTCCAGCTATCGAAGAACTCTCGATTCTCTACTCGAAAGCCAACCACAAACATACACAAATTGGAGTAATCGACTGTTATCTAGGTCTAGTAGACCTGAGATCCAGTCGACTAGAGCTTGTTGAAGTATTGACGAAGTTTGGGCTTAACCAGTGGTGTCGCAATGTCTGTCAATCCATAAATTGTTTTCTACTTCCTCTTGTACACCATCTTTATGAACATACTATAATATAATATGTCAAATGAGCTCCTGATGTCGGTGATTATCCTTATTATTTTATCAAATTTTCCTCCGAATATAAGAATATTCTGAAGGCTAACTTGCCATTTAACTTGGAAGTCAATCTTGAGAATAAGAACCACAATCTATGAGCATGGTTGAGCAAAATTAAACCTAGTTCGGTGATCCCATTGGATAAGAATATCACCACAATCTATGAGCATGGTTGAGCAAAATTAAACCTAGTTCGGTGATCCCATTGGATAAGAATATCCAGACACATCTCCCTTTGGATGCGTAATGGGGCATAAGCGTGCATATATGTGCACATCCGATTTCTTGGATAATACATGTTTTGGTAACCTTAGTATATGAAGATGACTCCTTTACGAATACGAGGCTAGGAGGAGAATATTGATGATACTCACCTGGTGTATATTAGTATAAACCTTGGGGTTCGGTGATGGAGGAGTACTCAATTGAGATCCCGATGTCGACGATTATCCTTATTACTCTAACAAGTTATCCTCCGAATGTAAGATTATTCTGAAGGCTAACTTGCCATTTAACTTTCAAGTAAATCTTGATAATAAGAACCACAATCTACGAGTTTGGTGATCCAATGAACCTAGTTTGGTGATCCTAGTTTGGTGAAGTCAACCTAGTTTGGTGATCCATAATATAGCTCCCATTAAACCTAGTTTGGTGATCTGTAACAGTAGACGTCGACCACGTAGCTGCCGCCGCCCAACTGGAACTGGAATTGGGTTTAACCCAGACCGCAGATGCTGATGCCGCAAAGAACCCATCGACGAGTGAATTGGAGCCTGTTCCTAGAAGGTCTACCTACACCCGCCGATCCACACGAACGGCCGACATTGTTTACGAATAATCTAGAATGTCAGAGTAGTGCATTTTGAATTTGTTTGTTGGGATTTCTTTTATGATTTGATTATTAATAGATGGAATGGAAACGATGAACGATCATCGAATTTACCCAAAACAAGTTTAACTCCTTTCCTCCGGCTCCTCACGGAGATTCTACCTTCTTCTCCAAATCCCCGATTCAAACCGAACTCTATCTAGTGATCGACATCCGCCGACGACTCCAAGGCGGTTGTTATATTGGTGCTTTCAAGCTTGAACTCCGGTGAGCAAGGATCCAGTCGGTAACGACTCTAAACATAGCAAATCTTCCAGGGCACGTTCCAAGCCTTAATTGGTTTCGGAAGAGCGACGTTCAGAGATTTTCCTTGTTTATTAAATAAATTCTGTAGGCTAATCATGTAAACAGATGTAAATGCAGATACACTGGACGAAATTCGGGGATCGTTAGCGCTGGTGGTGGACCAGCAGAATATCCGGCTGACAGAGACCAATCGTCGACAGGAAAAGGTGATTGCATGCATGTACGATGAAATGTTCGAATTGAAGAACGTCGTCAAGAAATTCCAAGCCGGGGAAGGAAGTAGTAGTCGCGGCCCGGATGGAGGAACCAGAGGCGCACAACCATTAAAATTGGATCTGCCGAGGTTCGCCGGAAAGGACCCCAAGGGGTGGTTATATCAGGCCTCGGAATATTTCGCATACTATGAGATTACAGACGACGCAAAGCTGCAAATTGTGGGTTTCTACATAATAAAGGAGGCTTTGGGATGGGTGCGCGGGTTACGGAACAATAATTTGTTGATGACATGGGAAAAATTCACGGAGGATTTATTGGAATGATTTGGTGACTCTGAGTATGAAGATAAATTGGGACAACTCTCAAAATTACGGCAAACCTCGATAGTAGCTGTGTATATGGCTCAATTTGAGAGTCTTATGAATGAAATCACCGTACAAAGCGAGGACGCCTTAATCAATTTTTCATTGGCTGGACTGAAATCGGAAATTCAGGAGTTTATGCTAATCCATATGCCCACGACACTACGACGGGCGTTGGTGGAAGCAAAAATCCTTGAGGCACGACAGTGCGGAAAAGGGTTCAAAGGAGGCGGATACATTACCGCGAAGAAATCGGAACTACTGCTGAAAACTCCGCCAGCAAGCGGGACAACGGTGCCAATCGTTAGACGAACACTTACAATCGAGGAAAGGAGGGAAAGGACTGTGAAGGGGCTCTTCTTCAATTGTGATGAGCAGTACGCCCCGGGGCACAAATGCAAGGGGAGGTTGTTCCGGCTCAATGCGGAACAAGAATGCTTGATCGAGGTGGTAGATCCGACCACCTAAGTTGAAAAAGAGGTGTACATGGAAATCAGCTTACATGCTCTGTCAGGATCATTTAACCCTAGAACCATCAGATTAGCGGGATCAATCAAAGGCCATCAATTGTCGGTGTTGGTGGATAGTGGGAGCACCCACAACTTCATACAACAGTCGGTAGCTTACAAACTTGGCATCGCAATCAAGGCTCTATCCGAGTTCCGAGTCTTTATAGGCAGCGGTGACTTTTTGACATGTATGGAGATCTGTCCACAAGTGGCCATCATGATTCAGGGGACGATGATCGTACTAGACTTATATGTACTCACTATGGAGGGTGCAAACGTGGTTTTAGGTGTCCAATGGCTTGAGACCCTAGGACCAGTCATGACCGACTATAAGAAATTGGTCATCCAGTTTGAAAATGGGGAGACGTCCGTGACTTTCCAAGGACTACCACATCTGCTCGAGTCAGCAATATAGAGTGGAGGACTGCACAGAATGGTGGCCCGGCGTGATGTGGCTTATTTTTGTAACCTTGCATGTGACCCACCACCGACACCTACCGAAGTATCATCCGAAATTAAAGAGTTTTTGGAGGAATTTGAGGCCGTATTCAAAATACCGAAAGAACTACCTCCACGTCAAAGGAACGATCATAGGATCGAATTGGTAACGGGAGCTCAACCAGTCAACATCAATCCGTATCGTTACCTCCACTTCCAAAAGAATGAAATAGAGCGACTGACTACTGAGATGCTACAACAAGGGTTAATCAAGCCAAGCACGAGCCCGTTCTCATCTCCGGTTCTATTAGTGTGCAAGAAAGACGGCTCGTGGCGTTTCAGCGTAGATTATCACGCACTAAATGCGGTAATGATACGAGACCGGTTCTCCATCCCTACGATGGATGAGTTGATAGATGAACTCCATGGTTCCACGATTTTTTCCAAGCTAGACCTGCGTGCTGGATATTATCAGATTAGAATCGTGGAAGAAGACATCAAGAAGTCGGCATTTCACACTCACCACGGGCATTACGAATTTACGGTAATGCCATTCGGGTTGACCAATGCGTCGGCAACGTTCCAAGCTACGATGAATCAATTACCATCGGGATTTCTGCGAAAGTTCATCTTCGTCTACTTCGACGACATACTTATCTACAGCCGATCATTTCCAACACCTCCAAGCAGTTTTGGAGTTATTGACCACCAATTCCTTCGTCGTACGCAAGAGAAAGTGTTCATTCGGGGTGATAGAATTCGAATACTTGGGCCACATCATATCAACCGAAGGAATGCGACCCGACCCGGACAAGGTGGCGGCCGTGAAGAACTGGCCGGTACCTAAAAAGGTACGACAAGTACGAGCGTTCTTGGGGTTGACGGGGTACTACCGGAAGTTTATCCGTCAGTACGCTCAAGTAGCAGCACCAATCACTAATCTACTCAGCAAAAATTAGTTTTGGTGGAAAGATGAAACCACTAGAGCGTTTCACGAATTAAAGCAAATCTTAATTTCGGCTCCGGTATTGATATACCCCGATTTTAAGCTTCCCTTCACGGTTGAGACCGACGATTGCGATGTGGGCATCGGTGCAATTCTATTACAGTCGGAACACTTGGTAGCGTTTTACAGCCGGAAATTATCTCCCTTGCGACAAAAGGCGTCCACTTATGCGAAGGAGTTATGGGCCATAACTGACTCGGACCGGAAATGGAGGCATTATCTCCTTGAAAATACGTTTACCATAAAAACAGACCATCACAGCCTAAAAAATCTACTCAATCAGATAATTCAAACTTTCGATCGAGCAGCAATATTTTCTGTGTAAATTTTTGGGGTACTCGTACATAATCGTCTATAAGAGAGGAAAGGAGAATCTGGCAGCGGACATTCTGTCTCGGTTACCGGCCGAGGAGAAAGAAAGTACAACAAAATAACTCCTGCAACTAATCTGTTAACCACTTCACGAATGGTTGAACCAGCTTCAAACAGAAAACAGGTCGGATGAATGGTTGGTAAATAAAAGTGTGGAAATCGGTAATCAACTTGCACCAGAAGGATTCATGATCTATGATGGGTTAGTCTATTTCCATCATCGTTATTGCATTGGACCAGGGTCAACCTTGTGGGAATTAATCTTGGATGAGTTCCATGGATCGAAGATTGGAGGACATGCAGGTTATTGCCGGACCTTGTATCGGGTTCGACAACAATTCTTTTGGGCAGGCATGACCCGCTATATCAAAGATTATGTCGTGAGTTGTGCGGTCTGTCAACAAGTAAAGCTCTCACCATCTAAACCGTTGGGGTTGTTACATTCGCCAGAAATTCCGACGGCGATATGGGAGGACGTGAGCTTAGATTTCATCACCGAATTACCACTTGTTAAAGGCCAATCAGTGATCATTGTGGTTGTTGACCGCCTATCTAAATACTGCCACTTGGGCAGTTTGTCGGCCAATTACTCGACGACCTCAGTGGCCGATTATTTTATCAAGCAGATCATCCGTCTACATGGGATCCCCAAGATTATGGTGTCCGACCGTGACAAGGTATTTCTTAGTAAATTTTGGCAGAAATTAATTGCGAAAAATGGAACCAAATTGAAGCTGTCCACGGCGTACCATCCCGAGTCCGATGGACAGATGGAAATCGTCAACAAGACGATTGAAATTTATCTCCGGGCAACCATCTACAACAACCCACAGAGTTGGGTCTAGGTCCTACCATGGACGGAGTTGTGGTACAACACCGCTTTTCATCACAGCGTAGGGAAGTCTCCGTTCGAGATCGTGTATGGGAGGCCACCACCGATGTTAACCCCGTATCCACCGGGAGACTCAAGAGTGGAGTCTGTTGATCAGGAGCTCCAAAGGAGGCAGGAAATCATCAAAGATCTGTGAATCTATCTTTAGGGAGCGTAAGATCGCATGAAGAGAAATGCGGACCTGAGGAGGAAACAATACGAGTTTGAGGAATAAGATTGGGTGTGGCTTAAACTACAGCCCTATCGCCAAAACTCTGTTGAGCTCCGGTCCTGCCTAAAATTAAGCAAACGATATTTCGGTCCCTTCCGGATTATCAAAAAAATCAGCCCCGTGGCCTATCGGTTGGCACTTCCGGCGACAAGCACCATATTTCCAATATTTCACGTCTCCTTATTGAAGCCATTCATTGGAAATATCGAGTCAGTACAAGTAGCCGAACTTCCCCAGTTGGCCAAGGATTCACACCCAATCGCGATCCCAACATGGATTAGGGGGTATCACATTATCACGAAGAAAAATCGAAAGATTGAGCAAGTCTTGATCGAGTGGGTTGGGCATCCAACGGAAGAACAGTCGTAGGAAGAGTTGAGTTGGGTAAATCGCTTAAACCCTGAGTCGAACCTTGAGGAGTGGGGGATGTAACAGTGGACGTCGATCGCGTAGCTGCCGCTGCCCAACTGGAACTGGAATTGGGTTTAACCCAGACCACAGACACCGATGCCGCAAAGAACCCATCGACGAGTGACTTGGAGCCTGACCCTAGCAGGTCTACCCGCACCCGCCGATCAGCACGAACGGCCGACTTCATTTACGAATAATCTAGAATGTCAGAGTAGTGTGTTTTGAATTTGTTTGTTGGGATTTCTGTTATGATTTGATTATTAATAGATGGCATGGAAACGATGAACAATTATCGAATTTACCCAAAAAAAGTCTAACTCCTTTCCTCCGGCTTCTCCGGAGATTCTACCTTCTTTTCCAAACCCCTAATTCAATCCGAACTCTGTCCAGTGACCGACATCCGCCGACAACTCCAAGGTGGCTGTTACATATCCCATGAACATATTTTAAGAGAATGACAGAATTTGAAAATAACTGATGTGGAATAATAAGAAATTTATAGTTGAAAATTAATATGAAAGAAATTATATATATATATAGAACTTGCATGGTATATAGTAAATTGATTTAAATAAACATTAAACTTACATATTTTAAGTGAATGATAGAGGATGAAAACGCATAAGATAAAATGATAAGAAATTTATACCAATATATCAATAAAATATATCTGAAATATATCAATAAAAAAAATTAATCATTTTACATATATAAACAATTTAATTAGGGGTGAGAACGTCACGGGCAGGGCGACCCCGCCCCGTTCTGAAAAAATGTTGCGCGGAACGGGTCGGTTTAGGTACCCAACTTCCTTGTCTCAAGACCCACCCCTGCCCCGACGGTCGAGGCGCGGAACGGGGCAGATCCGGCGCGACTCGCTTGGAATTATAAAATTAAAAAAATATAAGTTAAAAAAATATAAATTAAAAAAAAATTAAAAAATTAAAACTAAAATTAAAAATGACTAAACTTTTACCCTAATTTTTAAAAGACATAAGATTTAATAACGAAGACTTAAGCTTAACAATCTTATATCTAATATAATATAATTTATTAAAAATAAATATATATTTTTTTTTATAACCGGGGCGACTCGTCCGGGTTTTGCCCTGCCCCGAGACCCGTCTCGGAATATGATCGGGGCAACAGGGCACGTGGCAAAAAATTAAAAACGGGGCAGAATATATATCTGCCCCACCCCCTCATGTTCTCACCCTTAAATTTAATGGTACATAGTAAATATATCCTACATGTCAGTGAGTGAAAACATAGAGGTAAAATTAGGGGTGAGAATGGGGCGAGTCAGGCTCATTGACCCCTTGCCCTGGACCCGACGATCGGATTACTTTCATTCTTTCTCGTTCTGGAAATGGTACAACATTCGGGCTTCACCTTTGTAAGTCAACGCAAATACTCGGTGGATTTAATTTGTTAAAAAGATTTGGCATGAATTGATTGCTCGATCGGGCACGCACATCTATTTCTGATCCCAGCTGCTATAGAAGCCTCGTTGGTGCCTTTCAATACTTAACTCTATCCCACCTTGATATCGCTTTTGCCGTGAACCAGGTATGTCAATTTATGCAAGATCTACCTGACGTTCGTCTGAAAACATCAAAGCGTATCCTCCTCTACATCAGAGGAACTCTTTTTCTTGGTCTCCGTTTTCGTCCGTCGATGGATACTGAAAGAATCCCAAGAAATCGGATTCCGGTGATCACCGGAGAGATAGATAAGTGGAAGGAAGAAGAAGGATTGACCTTGGTGTTAAGACTTTTATATTGAAAATATAAAAAATGAAAGGTAAAGTAAATTTTACATCTATAAGTACATAAATACTATGTCATGGGTTATTTATTGAATAACCCCTAACTATGTCTAGTATAACCTATTAGATACCACCATCACAACGTGTATAACCTATCGAAGAAGCAAGTGACGGTCTCCTGCTCATTTGCAGAAGCGGATATTGCATACTCCACGCTGAATATTAATAAACTTATAGTCACAAAGCAAATATCATTTTATTGAAGAATAAATGAGTAAGGGTTAAGAGACAGTTTGTTTGCTATAATTTTCATGGAGTCCTAAATCATGAGAGATGGTAGGAAGAATAGATAGATTTAACCCAAAAAAATCATTTCATAAACATAAAAGATATATAAAAACAGATCAGAAATTCAACTTACATCGCAGAGTTAAAACATGGTGTGTTTACTGAATCCCAGAGAGCAAATAAAATATTTACTAGCATAGAAGCCAGAAGAAACAAATATTTACTAGATAGGTTGATGGTGGTGAACTGGTATGTTTTGAAGAGAAATGATTGGATTTTGTTTAAGAAAACATGTGAACAAACTTACAAACAGTAGCTTCCAGACCGAATATCATAGCACTTGACAGAAAAGAAGAGGAAGAAGAGAGCAGCTATGGGTTTCTGAATATTATCATTCACTCGTTAATTAATTTCACAGTCAATTTCAGTAGTCAGATCATATGGAAAAGATTAATAGATGATTATTTAAATCATTAGAGAGTAATAAAATATTACAATCACAATAGGATATAAACATACAAACGTCATTGACCCCATGTCTCAGTTCTTACCTTGGAATCTTATCGATCTATATGTCATTTTGATCATAATTTTATTTTATTTAAGTTTTTTTTATAACAGACGTTACCTTTATATAAGTAGAAAGATTTACCTTCGAGTGATATACGTACTAAAGTCTATCATCGGTTACATATATCGTAGTAGAAGAATCCTAAATGAAATTAAATTTTATACACAACGAGAATAAAATCTTAGATCTTTCTTAACCTTAATATATAGTTATAGTTGAACTAATTTTCCTGTATTATTTTCTACAAATTTTATCCTAACATTTTTCAAATAACAACATGAATTTTGACTTATCATCATAATTTTTAAAATGATATGACAAGTTCACAATTGTCTAACGTGACCCATGATGGAAAGAGAAAATAATTTAAATTCAAATGTTTAGCTTTTAAAAATAGAAGGTGAGTAAAAAAATTAAAATGATATCTGAATTAACTTATTTTCAACGGACCACCATTGATATCTAAATTGACGATGGATGGATACACGTGCGACCTCAATTGATTAAATGAGACTCAACCGAATTTGAAGCGGATCCATTTAAACAAATTATATTTTGTTAGACTAGTTAACTGTGTTAGTTAATCAATTAGTAATAATTAGTTACTAATAATCAATAGTAGTTAGTTACAAATACTTGTATAAATAAACCTATGATACTAATTTTAAATTCATTCAAGTTTTCACAATTCACTCTAAACGTCTTCTTGACATTGCTCGCCGGAGTTGATTCGTTTCCGTCGAGCTCTCAACGACGGTTAAGCGTTTCTATCATGGTATCAGATTCTCCGCCTACGTCTTCGCTAGGAGTCCCTCCGGCCATCTCCGCGGCTTCTCCATCTCCGAAGATCGTCATGAAAAATATCCGCTGCGTTCTGTTGGACAAAATCAACTATCATTCATGGGAAGCCCAATTTTCTCCTCTCATTCTCCTAGACGCACAAAATACGCTCCACTTGCACTTATTTTCATTGACATTTGGGGCCCCTCACATGTCCGTTCATTTCAAGGATATATGTATTACGTTAATTTTGTAAACGTCGGCACAAATTTTAATTGGGTCTACCCGGTGGTGCGAAAATCAGACGTGTATGATGTGTTTGAACGTTTTCACAGATGGGCTAAAAGGTATTCTGGAAAGCGGATCCTAACTATCCAAACAGACAATGCCTTGGAGTTCCGAAAACTCGGCCAGCAACTGACAGAACTTGGGATTTCACATCGCTTTTCCGTTCCTTATTCCCATCAACAGATAGGGCATGTAGAGCGCCGACATCGTCATATCATGGACACAAATATTTCTATGTTGAATCAGGCTACCCTTCCGTCATCAATGTGGGACTTTGGGGTCGTCACCGCCTGTTATCTTTATAACAGGAATCCTTCCTCTGTTTTACACGGCCGGTCTCCGTTCGAGGCATTATTTGACCGGACCCCGGAGTATGCAAAATTGCGAGTTTTTGGCTCTTGCTGCTATTCCTGCCTTCGCCCGTATCGAATGAACAAACTTGATGTGAAATCCAAGGCTTGTGTTTTCGTAGGCTACTCACCGGAGAACGATGCATATCTGTGCATCGAACCAATTTCTCGCCGGCTATTTTCTTCACGTGATATAATGATCGATGAAATGGATTTTTCCTTAAATACAATGTTTCACACAGACTCGGACTGCAACCAAGATGAAAATATCAAGGAAGGGTTTTCTCTCGATTCATTGACTCTCGAATCCAACGACCAATCTGTTCCGGCTCAAAATATTTCAGTAACGATGGAACCTGATTGTGTTGTCACAGACCCGGATCTCCCTCAGATACCCGACAACCAATCCGAGCATCCGAATGTCCGAAGTCCAATTGAGAACCATACGGGCACAGAACAACCCCACTTGGTTATGGATCTTGTAAAAACCTTCATGAAAATAAATAAATAAATAAAATAAAATAAAAATAAAATAAAAGGAGTCTTGTTGGGCTAAATATGCACTAAGGCCAATTAAGCCATTAAATCAAGATGTGGGGACATGAGCCCTAATTAAACTATTATATAATGGGAAGATGTAGAGGTCTAGCTAGGAGGAGAGGAACGGGTGAGAAGGAAAAGAAGAGAAGAGAAGGAAAGGAAAGAAACCAATCGATCTTAAGGGGAGATTTCGATCTTGGTGTGGAGGTTGTGAGCTGATCAATAAGGTATGGGTTTAGAATATGTTCTTATGATTTTCTGTAAATCTTTGGGGTTTAAGTAGTATGATGCTATTGATAGATAGAAATAGAAACATGATTAGGTTATGTGCTACATGAAATAGTTCAACAAGTGACACATAGATATCCATTGAAGATGGGATGGATTGATAGGTGGATTAGAGTATGACCATTTCTATAAAAAATCAGATGATATTCAGAGATTGGAGTTAGGTCCTTTCTACTGTTTGGTGTTGCATTTTATTTAGAATTAAATTTGCTGGATTTAATCTAATTCTATCAAATTTTCAGAGATTTGAAGGTGGTTGTTGTTGTCATGATTTTAAAGATTTTAGATATTTTTATGATTGATTTCATAACTAATTCTTCGAAGATTCTGTAGTGTTATTATCTTATCCTTGTGATTGAGATTGATTGTGTTTGTTCTCGAGTATTGTCATTTATTCTGATTTGATTTTTATTTTGATTCGCTTATTTTTTAATTATTCCAGAGTTGTTGGGAGTATTATTATGTGATGATTTAATCCAAAATATGGTGAGTTTGTATTGTTTTGAGAAGGGGGAGTGAAGTATATTTTTTTTGGATTTTATTTGACATTGAATAAGGGATTAGGGAGTCATGGGTAGGAGTTTTCTCGGTCTTTATATTTTCTGTTTTCATCGGTAAAATTTTGTTTTGATGTTAAGTTCGAAGGATGACGATGTTGAATGATATTATGAAGGACTATAAAATGATATGAGAAACACGACATGACATGATATGACATGAATCTCATGATGAGATGAACAATATGACAAGAATTAGGCTACAAATAGTCGTTAAATAGTTTGTTTAATTGCAGGTATTGATACTTTTATGGTTGTTTATAGGTGATAAGAATGAATACTGGTATATTATTCCTTATGTGGAATCATAAGTACAGATTTCCATACAGAGTCAGTTGAGATTCACCCATTTTGCTTTGCTATGTTGTGTCGTGTTATAAAATTTATAGGATGGGGACGTTGATGAAACCACATTGTATGGATACAGGAGGGTGGAGCAGAGTTAACATCAGGAGTAGTGGTGCTTCATCCTGATGAATATTATGAACTCCGTTGGTGCCTGTTTATTATTTATAATAATGTTCTAGATTCTTACTAGTAAATGATGATGTTCTGGACTTTATTCACAAATTTTGAACTTTTATTTTATTGACATATTATTATGTTGATTCTCGACATTAGGGAAAGTACAACATGTTTGTTTGTTTTCACCTGATGGTTTAAATGTTCAGATTGATATTATTAACATCCCTCTTATCGTAAGAGGATGTTACAGATCTACCCATTAACCAACCCGACAATATTCATATTCCAGCGGTCCTCGAATTTCTTGCTCAAAGTTTTCCAGTTGACTCTCCGGGAATCAACAACGACGACGACTCTCCTGAACAAGAACGACGTATTACCCGTGCTTCACACGGCATTGTAAAGCCAAACCCGAAGTATGCACTTCTGGCCGTCGCATTCGACATCTGGGTTCCACGCTCGTCAAAAGCTGCCTTGGCTATACCGGAATGGAAGGGTGCTATGGAAAATGCAATTAAAGCACTACATGACAATGGTACCTGGTCTTTGGTCCCGCGATAACCAGATGACAATATGATTGCGATCAAATGGGTATTCAAGGTAAAAGCTAAAGACGATGGTTCAATCGACAAATATAAAGCTCGGCTGGTAGCAAATGGGATGAAACAAGTACCCGGCATCGACTACCTCGACACCTTCAGTCCCGTTGTTCATCCTCTATCCATCTGTTTGGTGTTAGCATTGGCAGTATCAAATAATTGGTCAATACATCAAATTGATGTATCAAATGCATTTCTTCACGAAAGACTAGAAGAACGAATCATCATGGCTCAACCTCTGGGGTTCTGCGACAAGAATTCTCCGAACCATGTCTGTTTACTCCATAAGTCTCTCTATGGCCTTAAACAGAGCCCACGTTGTTGGTTTCATCGGTTATGGGAGGTTCTGCACACTCTCAGTTTATATGAGTTAAAGACTGATCCATCAGAATTCATTGCATCCAAGGGTACTCCACCAATTCATCTGTGCGTCTATGTAGATGACATTATCATTGCAGCACCAGATGAAAACAATATCAAGGAGTTACTAAGAAAAATGGCATCTGAGTTTCCAATTAAAGACATGGGCGAGCTTCGGTATTTTCTGGGGATACAGGTCTCCAAGACTCAGTCGGGTTTACACCTCTCACAGACACAGTATCTTTACAATCTACTGCGTTCATCCGATTTTGATAACCTCAAGCCATCCCCATCTCCTATGGTCACTAATCTAGACCTTCATCCTCAAGGAAAACATATAGTCAATGCGACAGAATATCGGAGAATTGTTGGTTCTCTCCAAAATATTACACTAACGCGTCCAGATGTTCAGTTTGCGGTCAATCGACTTTCGTAATTCATGGTGTCTCCGGAAGAAGTTCACTAGGTAGCAATAAAGAGGGTCCTTCGGTTTCTATCCGGCACACCTCATCATAGAATCATTGTCCGGAAGATGAATGGACGAGGGATCACAGCATTCTGTGACGCGGATTAGAGGGGAGACACGATTGACAGAAAAAGCAGCACGGGGTTTCTTATATACGTCGAAGGAACACTTGTATCATGGCTATCTCGAAAGCAACCCACCGTCGTACGATCAACGACGGAAGCTGAATATAGGGCAATTGCGGCTGCGACTCAGGAACTTGAAGCAGTCAAGAGCACGCTAGAAGAACTGGGAGGCCAGGTACCCCTTCCTCTGAAAATATACACGGACAATCTCGGAGCCTCCTTCATCGCACGCAACCCGATTGCACATATCAAACTCAAACAAGTCGCTCTCGACTTCCATTTCATTCGTGAGCGAACTGAGAAAGGTGAGCTCCTTGTCGAGCACATACCGGGTGCAAATCAGTGGGCAGATATACTAACCAAAGCACTAGCACCATCGACATTCCTTCGTCTCCAGCGTCACCTCGTCGGTGTCACTCCGACGACTTAAGTAGGGGGAATGTTAGACTAGCTAACTAAATGTTAGACTAGTTACCTATGTTAGTTAATCAATTAGTAATAATTAGTTACTAATAATCAATAGTAGTTAGTTTCAAATACTTATATAAATAAACCTATGATACTAATTCTAAATTCATTCAAGTTTTCACAATTCACTCTAAACGTCTTCTTGACATTGCTTGCCGGAGTTGATTCGTTTCCGTCGAGCTCTCAACGACGGTTAAGCGTTTCTATCATATTTGCAAACGAACCATAATTTCAGCTAAAATATTTAGCTGAGACTCTTGTCGATTCATATGTCATTTTGATCATAATTTTATTTCTTATAAGTTTTATCCTAACATTTTTCATATAACAACATATTTTTGACTTATCGTAATTTTTAAAATAACATGGCAATGTACGTAAATTTGAGTGAATTTTTTTGGAATGTCTAACCACATTCCAAGGCTTTAACAACATCAGACATTTTAGGTCGATCACCTGGAAGAGATGAAGTACATAATAATGCTAGTTTTACGTATTCTCTAACTCGATGGGATCAAAACAGAATTTCAGATCCCTGTCAATCAAAGTCTCCAGCTTTACAGTTATCTCAACCGTGCATTTTTCTCCATGATTTGCATTCCATGAAGCAATACAATCAGATTTGGTTGAATACCATGATTTTAATTCTTAATTACGGAAGAATCTTGACCGAAAAATTAAACCATATGTTTAACCTTATTCTAAAGACCATTGATCTCATCCATGATTTTCCCACCCTAGATCGAGGAATCGGCAGAAACCATGGTTCCGGATGCGCCTCTGCACGATGCGCCACCACCTGAAGCACTTGAGCATATGCACGCAAATACGTCAGTGGTATTTTCATAAATATATATAAAACTAAAGGAAATTCATATATTTTTTATATATCAGTCCTAAAATATAGGCATGCCAATAAAGTAATCAATTAATTTTTTTTAGTTAAAAATAAATTGGATAGAAAAATTATTATAATAAATATATTTATTAATTATTATAACACCTTATAATTCATTATAACACTATAATTTATTTAATACATGTATACTTTATTTAAACTTATATTGATAGGATATAAAAAGTACATATAACACTATAATTTATTTAACACATGTACACTTTATTTAGTCTCATATTGATAGAATTCAAAAAATACAAATAATACTTTATAATTTATTTAACTACACTTTTTTATTTTCACATCGATAGAATTCAAAAAACACTCTATAAATAAATATTCATTTTGTTTAAAACAAATATAAAATCTTAAGAGTAGAAGGAGCTTATATTAAAAATAATATAGCTTTTTTTATGGATAAATGTATAAATTTTTGGCATAAAAATAATTTTTAGCCTCAAAATAAATTTTTGATCTTAAAATAATTTTTTTTAATTTTAATTTTTTTTAATTCAAGACTGGATCCGAATCCGGATCCCTGGCTAAGGGAGATGCGCCTATGGAAGATCGCACGCATATACGGCACACGCATCCGAAACCATACCAGAAACAAAAACAAAAGACATCAGAAACTAATTCGGGCGAATTCAATTTACATCAAATGAACCTTTTCCTGCAGCACACGAGATAATCCTGTTTCGAGGGTCTTCTCAAGCATCTGCAATTCTTCTAAGGTCAATCCCTTAAGTTCCTTTCCTCTCAATTGACTAAACATGAAATAAAATCAGATTCAGATTAAGCTAAATTTCAACCAATCAGATAGAATCGATCCAATTAATATCCGAGTTTCTGGCTTGTTTCCAAAATCTGTCTGTTTTACGTATGAAACCAATACCTTGTGTTAACGTACTCAAAAAGATTTCCAGTGGAGGAGAAGATTACAAGCCCGACATCAGCATCGCAAAGTATAGCCAGTTCCTCCACCTTTTTGAACAGTCCTCTTTGCCACTTGGAGAAAATAAATGGAACACAACTAAAATAGTTGTGATAACAAAAACAAGAATAAATCCCAAGACCTTGAGATTTAAGGTTGTCTCCGATCTCAGATCGGAATAACGATCTAGATACGTATTTCTGGCGCTAAATGCTTTAGAAAATTTAGTGATGTTTATGACCTGACGGAAAGGAATGTCTCCGATCAACAGATTGGAGTACGATCTTTGATTCCAGAGACGAGAGCGTTCTTTGATTTCAGAAGTTCCAGAAAATTATTACAGAAGTTCGTAGCTGATCGGTAAGACCAAGAGTCATGGATAATAGTTCCTTCTGATTTCAGTAGGGGAAAACGTTTGGATTTTTATTTCATAATAAAAAAGTTATACGTGGTGCCCTTATATAGGGATTTACATGTGTGTGCTGAATTTAAAAAAGTAAAACAATTATTAATAAAAATTGCAATTTACCATATAATACTATTATCAAACCTGGATCGCAGACGGGTCTCTCTGATAGGTCGTCTTTCCCTTACTTCATCCTCGCCGTCTTCCTCCTCGCTAAGACTTTTAGCTGCTGGACCTTTAGTTGTTTCTTCCTGGATTGCCAGTTCATCTTCAGACGATGACTCTATTGAGCTTGCAATAGCTTCCTGATTCTTCAAGGCTTGATTGAAGGACTCTTTGATAGCATTGGAATCGAATTGAAGTGCTTCATGACTCACCCCTTCAGATAGAATCTTGTCCTCAAGGCTGAGGCTCGGACAAAGCTTCTGGAGTGAAGATATATCCTCCCATGTAGTATCTTCAGGTAAGGAGTCTGACCATTTGACTAATAATTGTGGAATCTCCTTGTTCTTCCTGAAAATGACCCTATATTCTATAAATGCAAATGGAAATAAAATTGGTTTATTTAATATAGAACATTTAGGGAATTTGGGAACTTCCTTCTCTGGGTCATCTCCTTTGTATAACTTGAGCTTGGAGATGTGGAAAATAGGGTGAATCTTTCCTCCCTCAGGTAGTTGTAATTTATAAGCCACCACATTTATCTTCTTGATGATTTTAAATGGCCCAAAATACCTCATACCCAACTTTTAGTTGACTTTAAGAGGTACTGATTTTTGTCTGTATGGTTGTAGTCTGACAAAAATCCAATCATTCAAGTTCAATTCAATATCCTCTCTTTTCTTATCTGCCTTGTTCTTCATTCTTGTCTGTGCAGCCATTAAGTTCTTCTTCACACTTTCTAGCAAAGTTTCCCTTTCACACAGATCCACTTCAACTGCGGATACTGAAGCCTCCGATGAATTGAAATGTGGGATTATAGGTGCTTCCCTCCCATAGAGCACTTTAAAAGGAGACATTCCTATAGATGAATGAAATGCAGAATTGTACCATAATTCTGCCCAGGGCAGCATTTTCAGCCAATTTTTAGGGTTGTCATGTACAGATGCTCTGAGGTACATTTCTATAACCTTGTTTACAATTTCAGTTTGACCAACACTCTGTGGATGGTATGCAGAAGAGAAACACAGTGTTGTACCACTCAGTCTATGAATTTCCTTCCAGAATTTAGATGTAAATATCTTATCTCTATCTGAGACAATAGTAGAAGGGAATCCATGCAGTTTTATAATAGTTTGAACAAACAATTCAGCCACCATGGTTGCTGTGAAATCAGTAGGTAGAGCCCCCAAATGACAGAATTTAGAAAATCTGTCTACCACTACCATAATGACAGTTTTTCCTTTAACTTTGGGCAAATGAGTGATGAAATCCATGGAGATGTCCTGCCATACATGATGAGGAATGGGTAGTGGTATAAGAAGACCATGAGGTTTGGTATTGGTGGATTTAGTTTGATAACATACCATACAGTTTTCCATAAACTGCTGGACTGTTTTGCTCATTTTTTTCCACCAAAAAATATTTTTAATTCTTTTTAGTGTCCTCTCAACACCAGCATGACCCCCTAAATTGGAAGAGTGAAATTCTTCTAATCTTTTCTGAATTGTTTCTGAATCAGAAAATATAAATGTCTTCCCTTTATAAAATATATGCCCCTCTTTTTCTGAATATTTTGTTTCTTTGGAGCTCTGGTATCTCTTAAGAAGTTCTGGTGTTCTAGGATCAATTCCCATTTCCCACTTAATATTTTTGAACAATTCACTTATGACCGTAGTGATTGCCATAATAGAGCCAAATTCAGGGTTTTCATCAAATTTCTCCACCTCTATATCATTTTCTTTTTCACTGAGAGATCTGGAAAGAGCATCAGTAACTATATTATCTCTGCCTGGTTTGTATTCTATAGAGAATTGAAAACCTAACAATTTAAATAGAAATTCTTGATGTTCGGCTGTCTGAATAACTTGTGTCAGTAGATTTTTCAGTATTCTATGATCAGTCCTGATTATAAAATCATTTCCCAAGAGGTAGTGCCTCCATTTGGCAACTGCTTGTGTGATAGCGAACATTTCCTTTGCATAAATTGATCCAGCTGCCCTTCTCCCTGTTAACTTGCAACTATAGAAAGCAATGGGATGATCTTCCTGTTGTAAAACTGCCCCAATACCAATTAAACATGCGTCGGTTTCTACTATAAATTTTTTTGCAAAGTAAGGAAATCTTAAGACTGGTGTAGTAGTCATGGCCTTCTTGAGTTTATTAAAGCTATCAGTTGCAATATCAGTCCAATTAAAGGCATCCTTTTTTAATAAATCAGTCATAAGGAAAGCCATTTGAGCGTAATTTTTTACAAATCTCCTATAATAACCGGTCAGTCCCAAAAATCCCCTTAGTTGTTTGATAGTTTGGGGAATGGACCATTCAATCATTGCACAGATTTTATGTGGATCAGGTTCCATACCATTTCCAGAGATTATGTGGCCCAAGAAGTTCATATTACTCTTTCCAAAGGAACACTTAGACATCTTAGCTAGGAGTTGGTTGGATTTTAGAATTTCAAAGACACTTTTTAGGTGGCTAATATGGTCAGGAAGGGATTTACTATAGACCAATATATCATCAAAAAAAATTATGACATATTTTATAAGGATGAAAGAGAAAACATCATTCATTATGGATTGAAAAGTAGACGGAGCATTTGTAAGGCCAAATGGCATTACTAAAAATTCAAAATGGCCATGATGTGTTCGAAAGGCTGTTTTGTAAATATCTTTTGGACTTACTCTAATTTGGAGGAAACCTGACCTAAGGTTTAATTTGGAGAAAATAGAGGCTCCATTCAATTCCTCTAATAGTTCATCCACTGTAGGGATGGGGAATTTATCCTTAATGGTCAAGGCATTAAGGGCTCTATAGCCGACGCATAGTCTATACCCCCCATCTTTTTTTAACAAGTAGTGCTGGTGATGAGAAGGAGCTAATACTGGGTTGAATGGTGCCCTGATCCAGCATTTCTTTCACCAGTTTTCTATTTCTCTTTTTTGAAATTGGGATTGTCTATAGGGCCTTACACAAACTGGTTTAGAATTTGGTTCTAAGCATATGTTGTGGTCATGTTTCCTTTGGGGGGGTAATCCTTTAGGATCCTCAAATATTTCACAATATGAATCAATAACAGATTGAATTTCAGAACAATATACCTCAGAGTTTGGCTGATCATCTTCCACAGTCCTCATCATACAAATGAATGCTTCAGAAGTATTTGCAAGCATATTCTTTATTTCACCAGATGTAAGAGGATCATTATTCAACCAAGACTTCCCTTTCCAGCAAATATCTTGTCCCTTCCATTTAAACTCCATAGTAAGTTCAATGTAGTCTATAATAATTTTTCCCACAGATTTCATCCATTGTACACCCAAAACAATATTAGAACCAGCAAAATCTAACAAAAATAGATCCACTTCTAGCTTCAAATCATCTATCATAAGTGTTGCCTTCTTGCAAACTTTAGTACATGCCAACTTATTGCCGCTAGCAGTGATCACATTAAAAGGTTTGATAGGAGAAGTAATTAGATTAAGGGACTGTGCGAACCCTTTTTGGATGAAGTTATATGTGTCGATCCCGAGTCTACCAATATAGTAGTGGCTTTGTTGTTCAATGTACCACTCAGCCTGATGGTCCTATCATTTATTTGTCCTTCTAGTGCATGCATGAAGACTGATTTCTGTGATTTGCAGAGGTTCATCTTCATCTTCCTCATCATCATCAAAAACTTCCCATAATTCTGACTCATCTACAGACAACCTGAATAGTCTTCCCTTACACTCATGATTAGGTTCATACTTTTCATCACAATTATAGCATAACCCTTGTTCTCTTCTGGCCTTCCTTTCTTCAACATTAAGCCATTTAAAATTTGGAAGTTTTTTTGATTTCTTCTCTTTTGTAGGCTCTTTGGAATACTCTTTAGAAACTTCTCTGGGTGATTTATATTTATTACTTGTGTTCTGAAAATAATTCGGAGCAGATACTTTATTATAAACTACCTCTGATTTTCCCTCAGTCAACTTTGCCATTGTAAAAGCATCCTGCAAGTCTGCTGATTTAAATTTCATTACTTCTTGCTGAATTTCTGGATTTAGACCTGAAATAAACATTTCCAGAATAAACCAATCAGGTATTCCAACCACTCTATTGCTGTGAGATTCAAACAATGCTTGATATTCAGATACAGAAGCTGTCTAATGCAGTTTGCTCAATCTTCCCCCTGGTAGACTGACCTCAGAAGAGGAGAATCTTCTTAATATATCTTCAGCAAATGTCGGCCAATCTATAAGAAGATTGCTAGATTCCATGTGGGAGAACCATTCTTGAGCTTCACCTTCCATATGAAAAGAAATAATCAGAAGTTTCTGATTTTCTGGAATGTTGTAATATAAGAAGTATCTTCTTGTTGTATACAACCAGCTCTTTACATTTTTACCATCGAACTTAGGCATATCTAGCCTTGAGTGTTTACTACCCTCATGTCCTTCTTCCATAAAACTTTCAGCATATGCAGGACAATCTAAGGAATTTGAATAATTATTCATACCACCATTTTCTCTTGTAAATGTACTATTGAATTTACTCCTCTTAGGACTTGATGATATTTCTTCGTTTCTCTATTGAAGTATAGATGTAGTCTTTTGGAGTTCCTCTGCTAGAAGATTTACAGAATTCTTCATGGATTCTGCTAGGCATCTTTGATCTTCCTTGCTTTGTGCAATTTCTTCTATTTGTCTCATTTGACTGCTTTGGATGTTCTTCAAAGACAGACCCGACATGATTTTTCCTGCAATTTAGAGCACAGAGTTATAGAAAGCACCAATGGAACACGACTAAAATAGTCGTGATAACAAAAACAAGAATAAATCCCAAGACCTTGAGATTTATGGTTGTCTCCGATCTCAGATCAGAATAACGATCTAGATACCGAGACTAAATGCTTTAGAAAATTTAGTGAGGTTTATGACCTGACGGAAACGAATGTCTCCGATCAACAGAGATCGGAGTACGATCTTTGATTCCAGAGACGAGAGCGTTCTTTGATTTCAGAAGTTCCAGGAAATTATCACAGAAGTTCCGTCGGTAGCTGATCGGTAAGACCAAGAGTCATGGATAATAATTCCCTCTGATTTCAGTAGGGGAAAACGTTTGGATTTTTATTTCATAATAAAAAAGTTACATGTGGTGCCCTTATATAGAGATTTACATGTGTGTGTGCTGAATTTAAAAAAGTAAAACAATTATTAATAAAAATTGCAATTTACCACATAGTACTATTATCAAACCTGGATGGCAGACGGGTCTCTCTGATAGGTCGTCTTTCCCTTACTTCTTCCTCGCCGTCTTCCTCCTCGCTAAGACCTTTAGCTGCTGGACCTTTAGTTATTTCTTCATGGATTGCCAGTTCATCTTCAGACGATGACGCTATCGAGCTTGCAATAGCTTCCTGATTCTTCAAGGCTTGATTGAAGGACTCTTCGATAGCATTGGAATCGAATTTAAGTGCTTCAATAACTTGCCTTTCCTCCCGTTATCAATCTTCCTTGTCTTTATCTTCTCCCGTGCCATGATCAACCCCAACAAACTCCACCTACGGCTGCCACTACCGATATCACTAGTATGGCAAGAACATCTGGCAAAAAAAGGTACCAAAATGATGAGTAAAGAAATGAAAGGTTGGAAAAAAAATGAATTCTTTATCTTCTGCTACCACCTACCACGTACCACCACTACCTACCGCTATCACCTCCACTACCTACTGGAAAAAATGAAAGATCTACCTACCGCTATCCCCTCCATCTTTATCTTCTTTCTTTCTTGCCTGAAAAAAATGAAAGGTCGGAAGGGGGGGAAGTGATGAGTGAAGAAGAGGAGATAGATTCAAATCATTATATGGCAAAAGTTCACATCAAATATACAGTAGCAGTTCTTCTATCTCCTCCAATCCCCCCCCCACGATCTACAGTGTTTGTACTACCAACTCCAACTGTGCGTGCAATAAAAATAGCAATATTAAAAGATGAAAAAGAAAAACACTGTTTTCTCCGATGATTGGCCGGTGAGAGATATTCTGGGAGATGATTGGGTAAGTTAGGTTTTAACCTTAACGAGTTGAACCCGAGCCTAAGCCGAGCTAAACTTGACACCCTACTTAGAGATCGTGGATACTAGTTGAGGTGGCTACCCTAGGTTTACCCACGACTGACTAATCGATTTAATTAATCTCTGACGATTCTAAGCCTTGCCTCACTTCGAGGAAGCTGAGGATGAGACTTTAGATAACTATGGTTGTGTGGGAGTGTCGGGTCCCCGGGTGGGCACAAGCATATGACAAGCGAAAGCATTCTCCAAACTCTCTAAAGGGTTTTTGAAATCGAGATGATAGGGAGGGGGTAAGGAAACCAGAGACTAGACAGACGAGATAAAGAGTGTGTGGATTTCATATTTTATTTTGAGTATCACTTGCAGCCTTCAGACATGTCTCCATGAGGGTGTACCATTTTTTTGGGTATATATTTATCATGATTTTCATTTTAAAAAATTTGAGAAATTATTGATAACAGGGCAGTAGTGGTAGCATTCTATAATTATACAGCCACTCTTGTAAATGAAATAACTGTCATTATACACCATTGGTTCGATTGCAAACTCATATTCAATTTATGCAATATTGAAGAAAATCAAAGAGTTGTTCTTCAAACTCATGTTCAATTTATTACAGCCCAAACTGCTATAGACAGACCTAAGGTAATATTTAACGGTGAACTAAATGTGGGAAAAAGAGGTAGACCTAAGAAAAATGGGACCCAAGATCCAATTAAAAGTCTAAATCAAAAGAATTACACCACTAATAAGGGGAAGTGGAAGAGGATAGACCTCCTCCCTTTAGTATTTAGAACTATGCCCAACAAACTCCTAATGATCAGGGCGATTACCCCCCAAAACCCAGCCCTAAGTAGAGAAGCTTGGATAAGGAAGAGAAGGTTGTGTACATGAGATATGCCACCTCTTCAAATGCTTCATCGAGCAAAAAATCTTCCCCAATTGCAGAGGTGGCAAAGGCCACCTGGGAAATTAACTAGACTAAACCATCCCATCACCGCCAGGTCATTAGTCCCAAACAATGGCGCTAATGACTTGGAATGTTAGAGGGCTTAACTCCCATCTCATCCAGAATGAAGTAAAAAATGTGATGCTTAAAAAGAACTTAGACATAGTAGCGCTATTAGAGACTAGAGTTAAAACCAAACAATTCCAAATAGTAGGAGATAATTTTTCGGAGGAGCGGAAGGTAATTTCAAATAACATCCCACAGGATCCAGAATATTCAGACTCAATCTAGATTTTATGGGAAAAAAGACCAATGGAAAGTGGTGCCAATCTTGTTGGATAGGCAAATACTTAATGCTAAGGTATACAACGAGGGTGGATTGGTGTTCTTTATCTCAGTAGTATATGTAAACAACACAAGAGAAGGTAGGAGACGGCAGTGGAAAACAATTAAGGACATCCAACCTAATATCATCTCCCACCCATGGTTAGTGGTGGGTGATTTCAATGAAATAAGAACCCCAGAAGAAAGGAGAGGACCAGGGGCCGAGGTTATATATGCTCATGGAGGGCCTGCTGAATTCATTGAAGCTACCGACCTAGCAGAGTTAATAGAGGTCCCCTCAATAGGGGGGAATTTACATGAAATAATAAGCAGGCAGGGGATAGGCTTGTACAATCCAGACTGGATAGAGCATTCTCAAATCAAGATTGGATTTCACTCTTTCCAGATATAAGGGTAGAGTTTTGGAATGGCTCGCATAGTGACCATGTTGCAATGCTCATCTAAATTGAGCAAATGGCACAGAAATCAAAGCCTTTCAGATTGTTCGATTCATGATTGAAGGAGTAAGAGTTCCTCGACCTAGCCAGGAGAGGACTAGCTAAACCAATCTGCAATAATGGACTATATTGCCTACCACAGAAATTAAAAGAAGTCAAATTACTCACAAAGGAATGAGCGGCGACCAAGGGCAGTGATGCAAAAAAGATCACAACCACCAGGAAGGAACTCGATTCCCTAATGAAGCAACTAAATACAAGTCCAATAGCCCCTTCTATCCAAGAAAAGGTCAAAAATAAGCAGGAGGAGTTAGTCAATAAACTCAAAATAGAGGAGGCTAACCAAAAACAGAGGAGCAAGGTTATCTAGCTTAGATTACGAGACTCAAACACTAAGTTCTTTAGTCTTGTTACAAAGATAAGGATGGCAAAGAACTCAACTCTGAAATTAATGAATGGAGAGGGTAGGGTAGTCATCTCAACAACCCAGATATACCATCTCTTGTTATTTTCCCTAGAATTGTATCTCAGGATATGAACATATGGTTGACTCAACAACCCACAGAAGAGGAAGTTAAATGCACCTTGTTCACATTCCAAATGAGGAAATCCCCAGGACCTGATGGTTTCACAGTGGGTTTCTTCGAAGCTCTCTGGCCGGAACTAAATCAAACAATCCTAACTTGTGTCAGACAGTTCTGCAACGGCAAACCCATATTGAAGTCGGTTAATCACACATTTATCACACTTATCCCAAAAAATCCCACATCAACCAAAATCTTGGACGACAGAATCTCTAAGGTCTCCTCTGAGTTAATATGTCCTCACCAAACAACTTTCATAGTAGGAAGAAACATCTCAGATAACACCATCTTGGCAGACGAGATGGTACATGGCTTCGGGAGAATTAGAACCCCCAAAAGATGTTGTCTAAGTATCGATCTCAAAAAGGCTTTCAATACAGTGAAATAGCAAGCAAACACACACACCCTCGACGCAATGGGATTCAGCCCTTTCTTGTGCAAATTGATACACAACTGTATATCCACAACCTCCTTCTCAGTACTGGTTGAGGGATCCCCCACTCCCCTCTTCACTAATTTTAGAGGAATCAGGCAGGGGGGGCATTGTCTCCTATCTTATTCGACCTGGTAATGGATAATCTTAGCAGACTGATAGAGAAAGAGATCAAATATTAGAGGATGGATACTTATATCGTGAATGAAGCGGTTTCCATCTCACATCTCATCTATGCAGATGATGTGTTGATCTTCTCAAAGGCAAATCCCAAGTCTCTAGAAACGATCAAGAAAATCCTAGAGACGTTTTCCAAATTCTCAGGCCTCGAGATTAATCAGGAGAAGAGCTCAACCTACTCAAAAGTATGCATGAATGATCATTATCTGCATAACATTCTCAACTTCCAAACTAAATCCCTCCCTATCAACTATCTTAGTCTCCCTATAACGGGAAGAAAGAAATCTCACGCGACATGTTGGAAGTTGATAAATCCAATAGAAAAAATGTTAGCCAGATGGAAAGGGAGATGTCTGTCTTATGCAGGAAGAACCCAATTAGTGAATTGGGTCTTACAAGGTAAGTTTGAATACTGGGCAAACAGAACCACACTGCCATGCACAGTTATTAAAAAGATTCAGAGCCTAGCTTACAACTTCATCTGGGACGGGAGAAGAGGGAGTAGTTGGGAAAAAATGGCACTCCCAAAGAGTGAAGGCGGAATAGGGGTCAAGGATTTCTTTATAACTATTGCTTCAGAATTGGTTAAAAGAACAGAGAGGATGTGGAGTCCTAATAACTCCATACCAGCAGACTGGATAAAAATTAGATACATCAAAGGAAGAAACATTGGGGAAATAGAGTCTAGGCCTACTCTGGACTCTCATATGTGGAAAACAATACTAGCTAATAAGGAAACAATAGGGAAATGTATAAACTGCCTGAGTAACTATAGGGTCACACAAATTGCCCCCTCCAAGCACTCAGAAACATTAAGGCCTAGAGGCATCTTACAAGAGATAAATCTAGAGATCTGGGCCAAAAAGCCTCCCAAATTCTCCATGTTGTTGTGGAGAATTAAAGTCAAGAGTCTGAACACTTTAACTAGACTGCAAAGCTGGGGACTTAACATAAATACGTCCTTCCCACTATATGAAAATAAGGAAGAAACATTACAACACCTATACTTTAACTGACATTACACTAGATCCCTATTGCTAGAGTCCACTAGCTGTCTTAACAATTTTGTTTGGACACTTAGTGGGCAAAATTCCCATCTCCCGCAATAGACATCAGGATAGAAGATATTATGGAAACAATACAAAAATTCACCCACAAGTCCAGTTGCTGGGGGGGGGTATACTGGACTATGCTAGCATCCCTTTCCTGGCACATATGGTGTAAAAGGAATAGGAGAATAAAACAACACACCCTATGGCCCCCAGAAATTGTCAGCAGAGAAATTATAAAGGATGTGAGCATTGCATATGATTCTACATCCTATAAGAAACACAATCTTTCATAGATTGAAAAACAAGCTATACGCTTATGGGAGTCTAACCTCTTGAGGATTCAGTCCTTGGCCAGTTAGTCAGGGTCATAGCTGTATAAGAGATAGACAATGTTTTTACATTTACTGTACTTGCATTTCCCTATATTCTGTAATCTTGGGCTATGCCCAACCACTTTTCAGTAATGAAAATTTAATTTCTCTAGAAAAAAGAGTTGTTCTTCAGAATTTTGGAGCAACAAAGAAACATACACTTACAACATACATCACTTACACACAAGCAAATAAAAGTCTGAAATCTCTGAAAAAATATGCAATTTAAAGTTTGAATGATTTATTGAAAGCTTAATTAAAATCCAATATCACGTCAATTTTCCTTCCTTTTCTCGCTGATTTGATTAGTGATTCAAATAACAAATTCTTGTATGGTCAGAAATAATCTTGGCAAACATGCTAACACTTACAGACAGGGAGTAAGTTTTGGATATCTTCAAATGAAGTACTGATTGGATTCAGTTTTTCGTATCCTCATCCTCCCAATTTAATTGCTCCAACCATTCATTTTCACAGTAGAATGCTTGTAATGCTGGTACACTCTGTTGGCCAAATATCGGTTTCCAATTTGGACAACCAAGCACATGTATACTTTCCATTGAAGCCCATTACACTTTCATATTGTCTGGACATTCTTCTGGCACACACATACACTCAAAGGCCGGTAAGGATTTTAGATACAACAATTTTAGTTTTGAAAATATTATTTCTTCATCTTTGGATTTACAACAAACAAAAGTGTTGTTACACTACAAACAAAAGTGTTGCAATCTAATGCAACCGGCACTTAGCAGTCACTAGTCAGCATGACATCAATGATTCAGTGATCAGGTAATAGGTTCGTTATTTTAAAAATAAATGCACTAGAAATTCGTCGGAAAATATTTGGGGGAAATGGGAATCAACTAATATTGGGGGAAGTTAAAACTATTGAGTTTTATATATGTTATTAATAACATACACTGGGCTTTATTAATACAATTGGCCCGCTACTATAATACATTTATACAAGACATAATTGATATATTTGCTTATAGATCCTCCCAAGAATCTTCATCAAATCTTTTTATTGTGTGTTCCGTAACTTTTCTGCACAAATTAAACATAAAGTAATAAAATTTATATCCTAAACACGTTTATTGTAAGGTATTAAATGTCAACTATACAATTGAGTTATAAACTTAACCCTAACCCTAATGATTAAATCTATTTAACCATAATAGATTTCTTACATGAAACACAAAAAACATGAACAATAGACATCTTATGATTCCGACAATTGTTCTCTTCTCTTTATTCTCTCAAAAGTTATTCGATGCTATAGATATATCCAATGTTTCCAAAAGCAAAATCAATGGGCAAGCAGGGGCCATGTTTTCACTGTGGCATCACGAGTCCATCACAGCTACTTGATTTCTATCACAGCTACTTGTCTATGGAGGAATGGGCCTCCGGAGAAGTCAGTTTTGTGCAACGCTTGTGGTTCCAGTTGGAGAACGAAGGGTACACTTGCAAACTACATGCCTCGCAATGCACATGGACCTTCGCTTACTTCTTACAAAACATAAAAATCTAGCACCGCCGACAATAGAAAGGATAAGGGTAAGAGCAAGAAGGAACCCCCCTCCAAACATAGTCGGAAAAGAAGCGCATTATGTGAGAATAAAGAAGATAATGATGTTGACGACAGAGATTGGAATAACATTTTAGATCTGAAAAAGAAAAAAAAATAATCAAACAACATTTAAAATTCTAAAGGAAAAAATCAGCAAAATATTTAAGATTTATAAATACAAGCAAAACATAATGTTAAATAGAATGCCAAAATAGATAAAATATATTTGATATATAACGTAATCTTAAAAATAGATGTAAATACCTACATAAGCAATTATAATATTTACAAATTACGTATAAATTATTTTACAAATTACAGATTTTTGACAGTTGGCCATCTAAAATAATGAATTCACATAAAATGTCGTGGGACATGGCTGGACAGGTGTTGAAGAACATTGGAAATTCCTTTATACCCAAATTACAATTTTTTAACACTTGACCATTTAAAAAGTAAAAATAACAGATTCAAATTATAAGATGTTGTGACACATGGTCTATTTACTTTATATCCAAATTCTTTATTTACTGTTTTAAACATTAGACTTACAAAACATTCGATAGCATGCATCAATTCCTTTTTGCAGTTGATTTTATACCAACAAATTTAATAGAAACGATCCCTTTAAATGGCAATGATCGATTGTTGCATCAAAAATTAAATGATAAATAAGAATCTCAAAATTTATGTATAATTTTTTTAAAAAAACTTGCTGCATCAAAAACGAAACAGTATTTAAAAGAATGACAAACCTTAAAATTAATTTCCAGTATCTAGGATTTAAAGCAGAAAATCTTGAACAAGAATGAGAAAAGGAGAAGGATGAAAAGATGATGAATAAAATGGAAAAAGAAGAAAATGTAAGAGGATCGAGGAGAGGAAGATTAGGGAATAAAAGATGAAAAATAGAAAATGAGAAGCCTAAATGAAGAAGAAGAAGAAGAATATAGAAAACCAAAGAAGAATCAAATGTATTACTTAGCGTTTCTGGAATCTGTTGCCTCAGTCCATAAATGTTGTGGAAGGTTTGGTCACGATCATGGAAGTGATGGGTTCTTGAGGGTCGTGGAAGGTTGGCTGAAAAACTGGGGAAGAAACGATGTGATAATATTGAGACCAGGAGAAAGTAAAAGTGTTTAAATTTACTTAAGAAAAAATATTTTTGGGGGAAAGAAGGAATGAAAATTATTTTTGGGGGGAAATGTATTAATGAAACAGTAGAAATATGTGTAGTGTGCTTACATATTTATAGCTATATGATATAATTGTTCCCTAATCCTAATTACAGCTACTTAATCTCTAACAACCTGTAGTTACATATTTAACTAACTATGCCAGCGTGTATTCTCTAACATGCATTAACCATTAGAATGTTCTAGAATTAGGAATTAAACTTCTTAGCTAGCTAATTAAATTAGTAAGAGTAATAACTAGCTAATTAAATTAGTAAGAGTAATAACTAGCTAATTACATATTACACCATTATAATGATAATACTAATAAAATGAAAGATTATTAAATTTTAAAATATTTAGTTGTTTAAAGTATTTTAAGAAAAAGATTTTAGAAGTGGGAAAAGTGAGAGAAGTGGGAGAAGTTAGGAATTAATTATTTTACAAAATATATTTTCTATAAAAATATATTATCTCTAAAATAATAATATATATCTTAGTATTTTCTAAAATTTTAATATCTCTAAAATTGTAATATCTCTAAAATTTTATTTTTACATTAATTATATCATTATTTTAAGTTTTTTTTTATAATTTTTATGTTTTATATAGAATTTTATTTCATTATAATAAAATTTTAAAATTAATTTATTAATATTTTGTTTTTTTTATGTTGGTTAAATTAAAAACCCTAATTATAAATTACACTATATTATAAAATTTATACATTTAATTATATATATAGACATAGAAATAAAACATATTATAAAAATTATATTTTATTGATTTAAATATATATGTATAATAGTGTGATTAGGGGTGATGAAGATGAATGAATCTTTTTTTTTGTAACGTACTTCATTGCTTTGTTGCTTTATTTTGTACTTTGTTTCACTCTACTTTACTTTCTTTTACCGAGTGGTATTACATTCCTTTTCTTTCGTTAGTCCCCTTTGCCTTCTTCTTTGGGTTCTGTAACCTCAGTCCGTACGACATCTTTTGTGGTTTTTGACCTTCCGACTTTATTACCCTACGACATTTTGCAGCGTGTAACCTTGTTTGCTTTCGACCCCATTTCTTTACAGCTTAATGCCCTACGGCTATTTTTATGGCTCGGCTTTGCTTGGTCTTTCGACCTCTTTGCCCTACGGCTTTTTGTGGCGTGTGGCCTTGTTTGGTCATTCGACGTCATTGCCCTACGGCATTTTGTAGCGGGTGGCCTTGTTTGGTCTTTCGACCTCATTGCCCTACGGCATTTTATGGCGGGTGGCCTTGTTTGGTCTTTCGACCACATTGCCCTACAACATTTTGTTACGGGTGGCTTTGTTTGGTCTTTCGATCTCATTGCCCTACGGCATTTTGTGGCGGGTGGCCTTGTTTGGTCTTTCGACCTCATTGCCCTACAACATTTTGTTACGGGTGGCCTTGTTTGGTCTTTCGACCTCATTGCCCTACGGCATTTTGTGATGGGAGGCCTTGTTTAGTCTTTCGACCTCATTGCCCTACGGCATTTTGTGACGGGTGACCTTGTTTGGTCTTTCGACCTCATTGTCCTACGGCATTTTGTGACGGGTGGCCTTGTTTGGTCTTTCGACCTCATTTTGTAAACAAATATATATAAAGATGTTTGTATTGAGATAAAACTTACCCCACGGGCTTTTGTTCCTTACTACCAAATATCCTTTCGCCTCGTAGTATCCTCCATTTCCGTACGGAACGAGTGAATATGATCCCCTGGGTCTGTGGTTCCATCGTACATAGTCATCTTCGGGGCCCTCCAGGGAGGGCTTCTTCACCGCCTGTTGGTATGGGCTGGTCTAAGTAGCCGATTGATGGCCGCATGGGTGCCCTATCACTTCTGATGAAGCACGGAATCTGCTACCAGTAGGCTCGCGGGGTTGCGAGGAGGGCCGGAGGCTTTGGAGTCCACGACGCGCGCTCTACGTCAATATACCTGC
>LFYR01000788.1:191634-208417 GCA_001185155.1 Zostera marina
AATCTAAATCCATTGATAATGTAACTCTTGTAGCACGTCACTTCTCGATTTGGACCTTTTGAGAGAACACGCAAACGCTCATCTTCTTCTATCGGTTTCAAGCAGTTTTTGAACCAACCATAGAATAAAGAATCTGTTTTTTGATGAAGTTCCTCATCGCTAAGGTTCACATATTGTTCCTCAAACTCCCTTAAATATGGTACGACTTCATTACAATTATGTAGTAGATATGTAATTGAAGCAAGGTACTCTTTGTCATCTAAGTATCGTTTTTTACCACCACCAAGAGCACAACCAGGTTGTGAAAATATGGATAAACGACCAACCGGTTCAACTATACCTCCATCAAAGTTTCGAGATTTTTTATTATATTTTGTTTGAAAGTTATCATCGAAATACATTGAAGTAAAGTTCCCTATTTCTTCAGCAATATATGCTTCAGCATTGGACCCTTCAATGAAAGCCGTGTTTCGTACTTTTTTCTTTAAAAAATACATAAACCTGAAGATAGATAATCTCATTTAAAATTTTATAATAAACATTATTTAGAAAATTTATTTTGTATGATTTACTTCTCATACGGGTACATCCATCTGTATTGTACGGGTCCACCGACTTGTGCCTCATACGGAAGATGTATCAACATATGCTCCATTGAATCAAAAAAAGAAGGAGGAAAAATCTTCTCTAATCTACACATAATCTCGACAATGGATTTTCCAAGTGCTCTCATTTCAGATTCTTTCAAAGTAGGAGAACAAATTTTACTAAAGAAATGGCTAACTTCTGTTAATACTTCATTAATTTCTTTAGGTAACAAATCGATGAAAGCAATTGGTAATAATCTTTGCATGAACACATGACAGTCATGAGACTTCATACCTGAGAATTTGCAATCTTCGACGCTTGCACATTTAGATATATTTGAAACATAACCATCAGGGAAACGCAATGTCTTCACCCATTCACAAACTTTCTTGATTTGGTCCTTATCAAGAGCATAAGAGGCCTTAGGAATAAATATTTTTTCGTCACAAATTTGTGGGTGCAAGCTATGTCTAATACGCATATCCTGAAGGTCTTTCCGAGCATTTAAATGGTCCTTGGTCTTGCCTTTGACATTCATAACTGTATTGAAGATGTTATCAAAAATATTTTTCTCAACATACATGACATCCACATTATGACGTATTAATAATGAACTCCAATAAGGTAATTCAAAAAAAATACTTCTCTTTGTCCAATTATGTGTTTTCCCGAAATTGGATTCTTTTACCTTGTGCGACAATCCAAAAATCACTTCATCCGGAGAAAGGATGTGAGATTCTAATTCATATCCTATAAGGCGTTCAATCGTAACATCTTTTTCAATCCTTCTACTAAATTTATCCTTCTGTCGCCGATATTGATGATTTGCCGAAAGAAATTGACGATGACAATCAAAGAAACATATCTTTCTACTATTTTTGACATAAAATGCTTTGTTGTTTCCCATACAATATGGGCATGCTAATTTTCCATGAGTACTCCAACCGAACAACATTGCATAAGCTGGGAAGTCTGAAATAGTCCACAAAAGTGCCGCTTTCATTAAGAAATTTTGTTTTTTAAATGCATCGTATGTCTCGATCCTGTCATTCCATAAAATTTTCAATTCATCAATCAAAGGGGATAGATAAATGTCAATTTCTTTCTTTGGACTGTGAGGACCGGGGATCAAAATAGTCAAGAACATGAATGGTTGTGTGTTGCATATCCACGGTGGAAGGTTGTATGGGGTAACAATAACTGGCCAACATGAGTACGGCACGCTCGAATGACCAAATGGATTAAATCCATCAGTGGACAAACCAAGTCTCACATTTCGAATATCTGCGGCAAAACTTTCGTGAGTACGATCAAAATATTTCCAAGCTTCACCATCGGCTGGATGTCTAACTTCACCATCGGCAACTTCAGGTATTCCATATGTTGATTTGATGCATATAATTTTTGACAACACCTCTAGAGTTTTAACTTTACATCCATCATACAATTTCTGATTTGCACTCTCTAACAAATTGTAAATATTTTGGGCATCAACATTGGGTAATTCAGTACGATGGTCATCGATAACGAAGGGTCTACTTGCATCATGAACCATATTGACTATTGGATTGTTACTACTAGATCCAACTTCAATGGTAGTATGGCCGTATTCTTCGAAAATTTCTATCCATGCTTTTTTTCTTGAGCTATCGATTTCACCATGTTGATGCCAAATAGAATAATCAGCCATGAACCCGTTTTTGTAAAGGTGAATACCCACTTCATCTATCGAAAAATAAAATGAACAACAACAAGTAAAGCAAGGGCACTTTATTCTTTCACATTCAAGTGTTTCTCTTACAAATTTCAACAAATGAGGGACGCCATTGCCAAATTCCACCGTTAGATGACCCTTTGAATCTTGCCGGTTATACATCCAAGTTCGATCATCATCGGTCATTCTAAGAATTTTAAACCAATACAATTAGGAAACCGATACATTGGATATCGTATTTTCATTATAAGGAAAAAAAACCTGATTTTAGTTAATTATAAGGAGAAAAATCCTTATAATTCAATTTCAATTATAAGGAGACAAACTGAAAATATATATTTTCAATTTCAAGTGTCATTAAACTTTAAAAACTGATTGTAATTCATTTATAAGAAATCATATTATTTTTCGCTTCATTTATAAGAAATCATTTATAGATCCCAATATAAGAAATCATTTATAAGAAATCATATAAGAAATCATATAAGAAATCATTTATAAGAAATCATTTTATTGTAAATCATTTATAAGAAATCATTTAAAAACTTATTGGTTCTATAGATCCCAATATATTACAGCAAGGGCTGAGGGATTCGGTGAGATGGTGACCAACATTGATTTTGAATATATTAAAGCTAACCGGAGGGGGAAGCTTTAAGTGAAAGCAAGGCACACAACTCGCACACAACGTGTGATCATTACTTGGGCATGTGCCATAGTGGCAGTCATCAAAACAACATCAAAATCAGGAACCTGAACATAAGTATTTTGGGTTCAAATCTATCTAAAATCCCAATATACCATATGCTCATAAATTAATCGATTGTTTTGCATTTCAGGGGATGAGATTATCTGATCATGCCATCATAAGATTCAAGGATTAAATTATATTCAATAATATAATCACTTTCATGATTCCCAAAAGAGAATGAAAATTGTATCTCAATCTTTAGGAGTTCCAGATGCTGCTGCTTTCAATTCAATTGATTCATCCCTGAATGACAACTGTTTTTTGAATAAATGGTCATCTGCCCCAAAAATTCAGAGGTTGCGAACATACACAAAGGTTTGCGACTGTGTTTTTAACTAGTGTTGCTACCAAGTTTTCTTGTTTGTAAATTCAAGATGTGTTTTTAGGTATATAAGCGGGGAGCTGTTGGGAGGTCGATAGATATATCTCGATACTCTGGCTAGCTACAATGAGCTGAAACAAGATCTCAGTCGGATGTTCAGCATCAAAAGGGGGGCAACATAACCACATTCCTTTAATAAATAAAGCAGAACAAAGAATAAGCAAACGTAAACAGAGGACCAGTGGTTACCTGTTATTTCCCTTGACCGATTTTTGTCTTTATCTTCCTCCCAACCAGAACCGTAGTTTTGCTTGCGAAGTTGCAGAGACGGTTGTCGCTCTGACCTGGAACTCTGACCTGGAAGTCTGACCTGGAAGTTGTCGGAATGGACAGAAACGCTCTCGCCGGGTGCCGCTCGCCGATTGTCAGAAATTGAAATCGCCACTGGTCAGAAATGAGAAACGGGAGTGGTAGAAAAACTTAGGTAAATTTTAGGGGTTTTGGTTTTATTTCAATGTTTTGGTTTATTTTAACTTAGGTTGTATTTAACTTAGGTTTTATTTACAATTTAGATTTTAACTTAGTTTTTATTTCAATGTTTTGGTTTATTTTAACTTAGGTTTTATTTAAATTAGGTTTTATTTTAACTTAGGAAACACGATTTGGGGAAACACTAATTTAAAATAACTTAGTTTATAACTTTTTCAAATAAAGTTAGTTTATAGTTTTTTTAGTTTATAACCATTTAAAATAAAGTTAATTTATAATTGAATTTTCAAATTTAAAATTTATTAAAAGTTAAAAGTTAATATTAGAAATTGATATTTTTTATAATTTTTAAAAAATCACTACTTGTTAATTTTTAACTTTTTAGGATTTATAATTTAAAATAACTTTTATAATTGAATTGATAAATTCAAATAACTTTTTTTAATTTTATTATTCACTTTAAAATTTAAAATATCTAAAATATCTAAAGCGGCGTGTGGAGATTAAAGTGGAAATGACAAATCCGGCGTGTGGAGATCGAAGTAGGGTACTGTGGAGACTGAACGAAAAATTCCGGTGTGTGGAGATCGAAGTGGCGTACTGTGAGACTGAACGAAAAATTCCGGCAGAAATGAGATATTTGGGGAAATCGGGTGGAGATATTGGGGGAAATCGGGCGGAGATATTGGGGGAAATGAGATAGTATTATTTGGGAGGAATGAGGAGGGAATAGGAGGATTTGGGGAAATAGGAGGGAATAAAAAATTTATTTGGGGTAATTATTTTTTAGGACGGAAAATGAAAATTTTTTAAATAATTACTATTTGTAACGGAAAATCCGTTAAAAATTGTCTAAAAATTCGTTACAATATTTAAGTCCATCTTGATATCTAGTATTTGTAACGGAAACAACAAAGTTAACGGAAATTCCGTTAACTTTGCATATTAGTATTTGTAACGGAATTTCCGAACTGCCGTTAACTTTCCGTTAACTCTGCTTCGTCCGAACTGCCTACTTTTTTTTGTTCAATTGTTTTTAAACGTGTGGTTATATAACTTGGTATTCATATACTACAGTTATATATATATAAAGCACAATCTTATAAGTGAACTCAGTATCTATATATTGTAGTAAACTTACAAAGTACAGACATTCTTTTTATATATCCTTGTCTCTAAATTTTATTCTCAAGTATTCCGCAAATCTTCTGAGAAATCACAAAAAGAGGCTATTACCCCCCCTAAGCCTCTGAACAAGATCCTACAAAATGTTCTGCCACTTTTGAACGCATGACTTCTACTAAACACCAAAAAGAAACTACATCAAAATGTCAAGGCAACAGAAATAAGAGTAGTGAAAATTATTTGAATCCAAATACCATCTTGTCTTTTGAATATTTGAAGAAAAATTATATTTGGTCTAGTGATAAGGTCATCCAGAATATCTTAATAGCTACAAATGATGATAAAAATCAGGCTTTTAATATTTTGGTAAACATAGATCATGTTCATTTCGAAAAGAAAAGCAAAAGGTCATGTCTATGTGATAAACAATAGAAAAAATTACTCCGAAAAAATTATGGAGATTATTGCTTAAAAGTAGATAAAAGAAATGGAAAACAATTAGTTGAAAATCCAATTTTCATTGAACCTGAATATAAAGAGAATGACGATCCTTATGTAATATATCGTAAAAATACAATCAAAATATTCAGGTACAGTTTTTTTTTATTATATTCTAAAATGATTGATATTTGATAGAGTATTTATTATAAAGAATATTCTATATTTATTTATTAAATCAATTTTTTTATGTTTACAAAAAATAGCTTCTCCTCTTTCTGAAAAGACAAATACCTCTTTTCTCAATGATGATCGTCGTTTGGTACATGAATGTTCATCGAAGGCTCAAGAAAAATAGAAGATTGTTAAAAAACTAAATGAAAATGCGTCTAAAGAAATTCTTTTAATTCGAAACGTTAATAACGATGTATGAAACTTATCTAATAGTAACTGAAACTAATTATGGTATCAGAGCAGTAAGATCTTACCATACACAAAAAGGGTGCACAACATCTTTTTTTTCTACACAAAAAAATAAAAAAAAGGAAGAACAACAAACTATTTGGCTAGAACCATTTCAGCCAAATCCATCTGTTTGCTCTCCATTTTCACTCCCAAGTTATTCACCATCTTCACTACAATCTTTTTTTTGTTCTATTCACGAACTCAACATAATCAAAATATGTTTATCAGAGAGAAGAGCAGACGCACTCTAGGGTATTGGTCGAGATTTTCCATTTTATTTTTATCAAAACATAGAGCAAGTGAAAGTGATTACAGTGTGTAAACTTAATAATAGATGACTTATTTATAGGGATTCAAACGAGTCGATCCGAGCCGAGCTTTTGCTTATAGAGTCAGGCTTGGGATTGGCTCGTTAAAGAATTATCCAGGCTTGGGCTCATCGAGCCTGGTTTGGTCGAGCTTGAAATCGTTAAGAAATTATACAGAATCAGGCCTAAACTTGAAATTTTACTTGCAATTCTGAAAATAAATAAAAAAACAAAAATCTGAATATTTTACGGAAAATATCTATATTTAGTTTTTTTTAGATTTAGGTTTTTATTTAAGTTTTTTTATCATTTATTCAATAATCATTACCGTCCAAGAAGTCATTTGACTGTTCGTAGAAGCCCAAAAAATGCAAAAATCCTAGACCCTTTTTTTGTTTCTTAATTTAAGATGCCTATACGTCAATGATATGTGATATATAAGAAATTGAGAGATTATAACAAATCATAACATTGAACTTCGAGAATCTTTTGTTTTAAAAACTTTGAATTTTGATTCAATTTATTTGTCGAGATTCATCTTCTTAAGCTTCTTCCTAGATTTCTGTTTAAGTTTCGTCTCTAATTAAAGAAAACTTGATTACAAGATAAAAAAAGTCAGGTAAGATTAAACTTTTCGATTCATGTTATTCTTTATTGAAATATAGTATGATTTATGAACAATAAAGATTGTATAAAAATATATTTTCTTCATTATATGATATAATATAATCATGTAAAATGTGCAAGTTATATATGTACATTGATTTCCAAAGAGTAGACACTTTCGATTTCATCAAGTTACGATCGAATAATACTATTGCTGAATTTTCTGTAGTAAGTAATTGTAAAACTTATTTCGTGTGATCATGTAAAACACGAGGAAAAATTCTTCTACTTAGGCTTCATTTGGTCTGAAGCATCGTCAGGAAGCACTTATTGATGATGATCCTTACTCACCTATTTCAAATGCAAATTCAAACTATGCCAATATGGTCAGCAACAACTTTCAAGGGAAGAGATCATATTCTTCAGTTGCACAATCTTTCATGAATTTGAAACCAAATCGTTAAGGCACCTGACATAAGAGCAGTGAAATTATCAGGGCACAATCATCTCTTGAATATCTGAAGAAAATTCATAATTGGGCTATCGAGGAAATAATCCAGGATGTCTTAAGAGTTACAAAAAACGATAGATATGATTGTTCTCTCTTTTTGGAAACAATGGCTCCTGCTGAACTTCAAAAAAAACTACATCAAAATGTCAAGGCAGAAAAAATAATATCAGTGAAAATAAATTGGAACCAAATACCAAATCATCTCTTGAATGTTTGAACAAAGCCATACTTGGGCTAGTGAAGGTGTAATCCAAGATATCTTTATAGATAGAAATAATGATAGAAATAAATGTTCTGTCACTTTTGAACGCATGACTTCTATTGAACACCAAAACGAAACTACATCAAAATGTCAAGGCAGCAGGAATAAGAGTAGTGAAAATTATTTGTATCCAAATACTATCTTCGTCTTTAGAATATTTGAAAAAAAATTATATTTGGCCTAGTGATAAGGTCATCTAAGATATTATAATAGCTACAGATCATGATAAAAATCAGGCTTCTAACATTTTGGAAACACATGAGATCATGTTGATTCCGAAAAGAAAAGCACAAGTTCATATCTATGTGATAAACAAGAGAAAAAATTACTCGGGAAAAATAATGGAGATTGTTGCTTAAAGTAGATAAAAGAAATGGAAAACACAGTTAAAAATCCAATTTCCATTAAACCTGAATATAAAGAGGATGACGATCCTTATGCAATATATCATAAAAATACAATCAAAATATCCTGGTATAGTATTTTTTGTTATATTCTAAAATGATTGATACTTGATAGAGTATTTATTATATACAGAATATTCTATACTTATTTATTAAATCAATTTTTTTTTTGTTTACACAAAATAGCTTCTCCTCTTACTGAAAAGGCAAATACCTCTTTTCTCAATGGTGATCGTCGTTTGGCACGTGAATATTCATCAACAGCTCAAGAAAAATAGAAGATTGGTAAAAAACTAAATGAAAATGCGGTTAAAGAAATTCTTTCAATTCCAAACGTTAATAACGATGTACGAAACTTATCTAATAATAAGTACTGTCACTAAAACTTATTATGATATCAGAGCAGTAAGATCTTACCATACACAAAAGGGGTGCACAACAACTTTTTTTCCAGACAAAAAAATAAAAAAAGGAAGAACAACAAACTATTTGGCTAGATCCTTTTCAGCCAAATCCATCTGTTTGCTCTCCATCTTCACTTTGTTTGCAGGACGATTTTACCTAAATAAAGGTGTAAATTTACCCTATTTTATTGATGATTGGATTCCTTTCCTGCACCAACAATCGGCGAGAGAAGTCGTCGATTTATCAATAGCAAGTGTGGCGATCTCATCCATCTCGAGCCCAAACTCGGCCCTGGCTTGAGCCACAGAAACCTATCCCGGAATCACCGATCCCTTGGGGGAAATCACCGATTTCTCAGGTGAGGCCGGATCCAAGCAGCTTATGCACAGAGGTATGGGTGTTCACGTCGGAAGGCGACTCGGTTGTCAGACTCGCCAATTCCCGACCATCTGCGGATATGACTCCAATCTTGAGCACAATCCCGTTCGCGCGGTGGGCATTGGGCATAGTAGGCTCATTCCCACCCTCCACATCTCAGGCTCGATTCATCTTTGTAGCAGTAGACTACTTTACAAAGTGGGTCGAAGCCCAAGAGGTAGCAAATATTACTCAAGATGCGGCAGTCAAATTCATCTACCGCTCCATAGTTTGTTGATTCGGAATTCCCCAACACATTGTCACGGGAGGAAAATTTTCAAGAATGTGCGAGGACCTGGGCACAAAACTTCACTTCGCTTCCGTTTACCGACCTCAAGAAAACGGGTAAGTGGAAATAACCAACAAGGCCATCGTACACGGATTGAACAAGAAAATTGAATCGGCAAAAGGGGTCTGGGGCGATAAGTTGTGTGAAATCCTATGGGCATATGGCACAACGAGTAAAAACCCCAAGGACAACACCCCCTTCGCCATGAAATATAGAGTGGAAGCCTTCGTGCCAATCGAGATGAGTATACCAACATACAGAGTCTCGAACTACGACGAGCAAACTAATGATCAAAACCTAACAACTAACGTTAAGGGAGGAAACCCGTTACCAGGCGAACCTGTAAAATGAATTGTACAAGGTCAGCGTATCAAGATACCACAATCGCCAAGTACGAATAAAGGTATTCTTGCCAGGGACTCTCGTCACACGGAAGGCTAGCATAACAGAAAGGAATATACCAAAGAAATAAGTTGTCATCCAACTTAGAGGGAGCCTACATCGTCGAAGAAGAGATACGGCCAGGCACCTATAGTGAAGAGATACAGCCAGACACCTATAGAGATATGATTTTCATTTCACTGAAAAGAAAAAAAATTTATGGGACATAGTCGATTTTTAGATATGCCATGTATATTTTTTTTGGTAGAAAATGGTGATGAATAATAGATGGAGGTTATGGGGTTATAATGACAATCATTGCCATGGCGGTCTTTAGATAGAAGATTTCCGCCATTGATCACTTATGATGGTGGAAATCCGACATCTAAAGACTGTCATACGAGGTCTTATTTCTTATAGTGCCAGGTCTCCAGTTGCTATGGGGATTCTGCCCTTCGAGCTTCCTTCGATTCTTGCGGAGCCCATTTCTTCCCGAATTCTAAAGTTTCAGGTTTTTCTCATGCTGCTCGCCATCAGAAAAAATAACTTTTCTGTTTCACGTCAAATTTACCACTGATTGCGCAAGGGCGATAAGATAGTCGTTACATGCAGTAGATCAGAATACTCTCTCTCTCGTGTATATTTTAGACTGATGTAAACCTACTGCCTACCTTGATCGGGCCGGGCCTGGGCCTACTGGACTCCCGTCGAGGACCGGGTTTGGGCCGAAGTCGGGTCGTGTTTGTGAAGTGGACCTGAGCCGAAGTTGGTTCGGGTCGTGGGCCGAGTCATTATTGTTATCTTTGGACTGCTTAGTGAACTGAGGGTATCATCATATATATAGATACAATTTAATGTAAATTTTTATTTTGATTTAGTAAAAGAATTGCTTTGACATTTTATCATTGTATCGAGAGTCATATTGGACATGTGTTATAAAAGATTTATTATATATTCCTTTTACTTAAAAAATATACTATCTTGCAAAAAAATTTGGTTGTAGGCGATTTTCAAATTAAAAGAAAAATAAAAAGTCTTACAATAAATAAAATAGAATATAAAAATAGAAATTAAGGAGATTTAGGAATTGATCGGGTGTTAAGTGATTACACGATATTAATGGTATTTTACTAATTTTAACGGGTAAATATTAAATGATTTTAACACGACACGAATATGATACGTTTATAATAGTGTCGAGTTAGTGTCAAAAGTTTTGACAAGATTAATAATAATATCGGTTTAGTGTTTGTCTTTAAAAACACGACATGACTCGCAACGGCGAATCCAGAAATATTTTCTCTTGGGGCAAATTTTAAATCATTTAACCAAATTCAAAAATAATTTTTTTAAATCAAATTGTACTCGACGAGGTGTTATATTTTGGTACCAATACATAATATCATCATTACTAACACTAGAAAATAATTTTTTTCAACATTTGTTATTAAAATATATATCATTCAATCAAGTATCATCCATATGATTACGACATCTTAATTTCACAAGATTCATTGTTAAAAAAAAATCCACTGAAGAAGTCGCAACTGGTAATGTGAGTGTTAATTTTAACAAACGAAACATAAAAAAATATACGATGTCTTTTCTCTTCTCAATAAATTTTACGGTCGACACGATTACATGAAACGTAAATCGAAATGACACAACACGAAACGATTATTAATTAAATATAATATAATATAATATTTTTTATTTATAAGAATATCAATATATATAGTAATCTTAGCATATTCTCTCCGTTTATCAATATAGTAATTAAGGCTGTAAATCGGCCGGGTCTGGGCCGACTGAGTTGGACCCAGACCCATGATGTTTGCCCGGGTCTGGGCTGGGTCCGGGTCCAGTAGGAAAATGGCTGGTGCCGGACCCGGCTCAGACCCATAAAAAGATCCGGGTCTAAGCCGAGTCCGGGTCGAAAAATATAAATTTATTTTACTTAAAAAACAATAAATAATTAAATATACAAAAATAGTTAATAAATTTTAGTAAAATCAATAAACATAAAAAATAGCAATTTGGATATGTGAAAAGTGTGAAATCGTGAAACCCTAAAAATTTCTACGAAACCCTAATATCGGTGAAAGTGTGAGTAAGTAAATAATAATGTCGAAATGGTGAAAGTGTAAAATCTTAATATTGATATATTTATATTAAACCCTTAAGTTACTAATATATTATACAATATATATTAAAATATTTATATTAAATAAACTCCTAACTTCCTAAAATATTAATATTTTTTTTCTACCATTTAAAATAGCCGGGTCACTAACTGGTCGGGTCCAGACCCGGACATGGCCATCTGGATCCAAACCCTTTAACGGGTCCGAAATTGGTCCCAGACCCGGGCCCAGGTCGGACCCCGGCCCATTTACAATTAACCTT
Source organism: Zostera marina (assembly GCA_001185155.1). Lineage (NCBI taxonomy): Eukaryota > Viridiplantae > Streptophyta > Magnoliopsida > Alismatales > Zosteraceae > Zostera > Zostera marina. The sequence goes on from LFYR01000788.1 coordinate 203,516, forward strand.
AATAGTAATGAACATATTAAAGATTATTAAATATCCCATTTTCTAATTTCTAATTTCTAACACATATTTCTTATTCTCGTCGTGCCCTCGTCTTGTGCTCGTTGTGCCCTCGTCGTATCCTCCTGTGGACTACACAGTAAGTTTACATTGAAAAGAGCTAAACGTAGTTCTACATCATCTCCTCGTCGTGCTCTCTACGTACCTATTGTATATTAATTTCAAACGGATGTTTAAATGAATGGCTAGGTAAAGTATTAGCTAGCTAGGGTTAGGTGTTGATGTATGATTGATAACATAAATTCTTCTGGAACGTCGACTACTAGAGGACCCCAAGTACAACTGCACGAAACTACGTCTCTTCAACATACAATGCCACAAGATGAGCACACTACTCCACAACCGCGCGGAGGAAGATCGATTATCTTCACAACAGAGGCATTACGAAAGGTTGTCAGAACTAAAAAAAAAAAAGCAAAAAATAGAAATTTATGTCGTACTTTCAATATCGAACTTCATTTTCATTTTCAATTTCAATTTCAATTTATTAATTTCATACAAAAAAAAAATTCTAAAAAAAATTTCTAAATAAAAAAAATAATTAATTAAAAAATAATTTTTTTTTTAAATTATTCAGAAGTGAACCAGCGGCTAGGCCGCCAGAACTTTTTTCCCAGGGAATTTTTTTTCTGTCGGGAAATATTGACCAGCGGTCTAGCCGCCAGGGATTTTTTAAATAATTTACACTACCAGCGGCCAGGCCACCGTCAAATTATTTCAAAAAAATATCTGCTGGTGGCTAGGCCGCTGGGATATAATTTTCAAAAAAATATGCTGGCGGCCGGGACCATTTTCAAAACAAACACCTGCTGGGAGATGGTCCAACAGCAATTCAAAACAGTTCGACGCGGCGGGGATCGGAGATCGGATATCGGAGACACAAAATCCAACAATAGTTCAACCTAAAAAATGACATAAATAAAAACATAACATTTAATTAAAATTTAAAAACCACAATTCCAGCAACTACCTATTCCAGCAAACATACAAATAAAACATTAAAAGATTAAAAAAATAAAAAAAATTAATTATAGATCAATAAGAAAAAATTCCAGCAAACCATATAAATCAAAATATTAAAAGATTAAAACATCAATTATCAACTACCTATTACAGCAAACACACAAATAAAACATTACAAGATTAAAAAAATAAAAAAAAATCATTATATAGATATAAAACACTTCAAATTTCCAGCAAATCAATAATTTATTAAACACTTCAAATGAAATAACAAAAATTTCCAACAAATCAATAAATATTAAACACTTCAAATAAAATCAAAACACAAAATAATTTAAAACATTCAAAACAGTAAATTAAAATAATCAAAATATTTAACCCTAACAATTTAAAACATTTAAAACAACACACTAAATCAAACGTCAACCCTAACACTTAAAACATTTAAAAAATTACACAAATCTTACACTCTAAATAAATAAAATAAAACCCCCAAATTAAAAAATCCCCATTTCATAATATCCTAAATTAGAAACCCCCATTTCATAAAACTCTAAATATAAACCCAATAATAACTAAAACTTTCACAAATAATAAACCCCCAAATCATAAACCCCCAAATTAAAAACAACAAAAAAAAGGAGAGAAGAAGATAACGAAAAAAAAACATAAAAAATAAGATAACAACTAATGGAAGATGAAGAACATACCTTGAGGATGACTTTCGAAGATCACCGGAGAGAAGTGGCTGGAAGATCGACGGAGGGGTTGGGGGAGGGTTATAGAGGAGTGGGAGAAGTGAAGAAGATTTTGGTTGGGAAATAAAATGAAAGAAATCTGGAAAGATTTTACTTATTAAAAAATGCTTAAGTTCGAGTTCTTCCCGACCGTTCAGGCCAGGCCGCCGGCTCACTTCTTCCCGACCGTTGGGGAAATTGGAGCTGGCCGGCTCATTTCTCTCATTTACGAGAGAAATTATGCCGGCGGACAATTGTAACATTCCGCCGGGAGATGGGCGCCAGAACTGCGCTGGTTTTTTATAGTGGGCGGAAAATGCCGGGTAGAATCTCGTCCAAAATTACGTATGGGCCCTCCCATCTTGGCGATAGCTTCCTTTTCGTTTAGTCCACGCCATTCGACTTAGCGTTTCTCAGGACTAGGTCCCCCGACACTAGATTCTTCTATGCCGCTCTTTCGTTGTGATACCTGGCCACTCTTCGTTTGTATGCGAGATCTCTGACGGTGGCCTCCTCTCTTCGCTCCTCTAGTCACTGGTGTAGGGACGACATCACAGCCTGGAATGCGTGCAAAGTTGTTCTTCTTAGGATGGCATTGTAGCTCGAGGTGAAATTCACCACCGTGAAGCTGACCTCCACCATTTTTTCCAGGACATGGCGGCCTAGTCTCACCGGGATCGCTATTACGTCGGCTAGCGGGACCTCCGCCTGTCTGAATCCCCTGATCGGTGCTCTGCTCGGGAGTAGGTCTATGCGGGTGAGGCCTAGGTCGACGAAGGCGTTCCAGTATAGGATATCTACTAACGCCCCCGTGTCGACCAGGACCCTGTGTAACCGTACTCTGGTCTTGTTCCCCTTTTGAAAAACGGGGGTTACTACCAGGGGGTCATCGTGGGGAGTCGTGACATCCTTCATGTCTGCCTCTGTGAACGTGATCTCCGCCTCCAGGCGTGGGCGTTTCCCTTCGGTCGATCGGTCGACATCTGCGGCGTATCGGCACCCTTCCCATGGGTCCGCGCCTCCTCCTACTATTGTTAGGATGTCCCCTACTGGCTCCTCTAACGGCTCCTGTTTGGGCACTCGGTGTCCGGTGGGGATGACCGCTACCCTTCTTACCGGTGGGGCTGAGGGCGCCTCAGGCGCGGCGCTGAGCTTGCCTAATACCTTGGCCAGGTTCAGGCATTCGTCAGTGTATAGTCCTGGTGGTACTCGCAGAACCTTCTCTCGTCCCTGTACACCGCCGAGTCCTTCCTCATGGGCCTTGCTGGTTGGAGGCTCCCGACCCCCCCAGGGTGAAAAAAACCTGTCGCTGGTTCGCGGCCGGATCGAGCCGTTCCTGCGTCTCGACGGCCCCCGCCTGTCGCCGCTGGCAGTCTGCATGCCGATGCCACCGGTGTCGTTGGGGTTTTTATTTACTGCTGTTGGTGCCCTCTGTCCCCGGCCGAAGGCCCTTTGGGGTTTTGCTGGCGCTTGTTGAACTACTGCGTTCTCGCTCCCAGGTACTCCTCCACGTTGGCTTCCCCGTGGGACCTTTCCATGGCCTCCGTGAACGTTTTCGGTGGCCTCCAGAAGAGATCCCCTGTGGAGAAAGTGGGCCTAAGGCTGTTGCTGAGGGCATACATGATCGCCTTTTCTGTTAGCCCCTCGATCTTCTGCACCTCGCTTGCGAAACGGTCCATATACACCCGCGTACTCTCGAAATCCCCTTGTATCGTGGCATTGAGAGACGCTTGGCTTTTGGGACTCCTTCGCTTGTGGGAGAAGGCCGCCAGGAACGTTTTTTCTAGGTCCTCGAAGGTGTGGAGAGAACCCATGGGGAGTATTATGTACCACGCTATTGCGTCTCCCGTGAGTGCCCTTCGGAACATTCGCCACCAAATATCCTTTCGGTCCGTCCTGTACTCCATGTTAGTTTTGAACGTGTGTATATGATCGTCCGGGTCGGTGTCCCCCTTGTACGCAGGGACCTTCAGCGTCCTCCAGCCCACGGGGTATTCGCTCTCCAACAGGTGCTGCGTCAAGGATTCTCCGCCCCCGGCTCCGGTTAATGGTGCGATCGCCCCGCTCCCGGGGTCTCCGATTACTGCTTCTCCCGCTCCGTCCGACTCCAACGTCTGGCGGTTGGAAGTCAGTTGACGGAGCTGCTCCTGCAACTGCAGTTGGCTATCCTGCAGCGCGGAGACCATCGTTGAGAGCTTCGCGTTTTCAGATTGCATGCTTCCTCCTTTGACCCTCCCTCCTACTGGTAGGGGTCGGGGACCTGCTCCGCCTTCCCCGCCGATATTTCTTTTCCTCCTTTCGGGTGACTGCCTCGTCGGCTCCGCCCTTTTTCTTGCGCCGGGCCTCTTCGTCTGCTTCGGCCCTCTCCTTGCGCTAGGCCGCCTCCTGGGTTTTGAGTACCCAGCTGATGGCGGACTGAAAGAATAGATGGCGGACATCCGCCATCTAAACTATAGAAGTATTGATGGCGGAAATCCGCCATCTAAAGGCCGCCATACAAGGTCCTTTTTTTTGTAGTGCAGATCGTAGTCTTCTTTTTGTGCGAGAGATACGGCTCGGTCCTGCCTGAGTCCCCCTCAGACACTCTCGGGTTCTCCTCCCTAATCCCTCATTCGATGTCAAATAAAATCCAAAAAAAATATACTTCACTCCCCCTTCTCAAAACAGTACAAACTCACCATATTTTGGATTAAATCATCACATAATAATACTCCCAACATCTCTGGAATAATTAAAAATAAGCGAATCAAAATAAAAATTAAAATAGAATAAATGACAATACTCGAGAACAAACACAATCAATCTCAATCACAAGGATAAGATAATAACACTACGGAATCTTCGAAGAATTAGTTATGAAATCAATCATAAAAATATCTAAAATTTTTAAAATCATGACAACAACACCCACCTTCAAATCTCTGAAAATTTGATAGAATTAGATTAAATCCAGCAAATTTAATTCTAAATAAAATGCAACACCAAACAGTAGAAAGGACCTAACTCCAATCTCTGAATATCATCTGATTTTTTATAGAAATGGTCATACTCTAATCCACCTATCAATCCATCCCATCTTCAATGGATATCTATGTGTCACTTGTTGAACTATTTCATGTAGCACATAACCTAATCATGTTTCTAT
>LFYR01000788.1:240024-273451 GCA_001185155.1 Zostera marina
CAACATTTAGGCAACCAACTTGGTTGGTCTCAAAAATTTGCCGCCAACATAAGGGTGACCAACCTTTTTGGTCGCAAAAATTTGGCGCCAACATTAGGGAGACTAACTTGGTTGGTCACAAAAATTTGACGCCAACATAAGAGCTACCAACTTGGTTGGTCCCAAAAAATTGACGCTACCATAACAGCGACCAACTTGGTTGGTCACAAAAATTTGACGTGAAATTATAGGCGACCTCCTGACCTGGTTGGTCGTTATATGCTAGTATTTTGGACGAACTACACTTAGCGACAAACTAGGTGGTCGCAAATTTTTAAAGAGAAAAAATAATAATTCTGTTTCACATGGGTATCCATTAGGACCTTACAAAAAACTCATTCATATAACCTGTTACAATAAAAAAATATAATATACATTTATTCAAAGTAAAATAAACGCAACTTCATTGAAGCTCATTTGATATTTCTTGATATATTAATTATAACCAGGTCCCGTCTGGGTTTTACCCCGCCTGAAGACCGAAGCCCTTGAAATTGAAATATAAGGATAAGGGGATGTTCTTATTTCTCAATCACAAACACAAAGAACACAATCTTTTATCTCATTACTCAATCTCCACTGCCTAACTGATGTGAAGCATATTATCTTAACTAGCTCTATCGAAATTTGTTGAAGAGTGAAGAGTAATTGGCGATTTTGTTATCTCGCTCAACATATTTAACGCAAGACATGGTTGATCCACTGGTACGAAGTGCCCTGCGCCGAGGATCCAATAAAAATGCATGTTTTTAAAAGATTTGTAAAATCCCTTTGTTCCGCCACCGCCACAGTACAAAGGGGTTCGAACCTGATTTGTGAAGTTTCGCAATCCAACCCATCTGAGGAAGCATAAAATGAATCGAAGAACAATTTAGTTAGTAATTTATTTGGTAGCAATTCTAAAAAACAATCAGTCTTATATATCTTCTTACTTAAGTTTTTGGATCCATGCTTCAGTGCCTTTGGTTGCACAGATCAAATCGATCTGTCCATTATACACAGTCACATCCACGCCTCTCGACAACAACTCATCCACCTCGTTGATTCGAGGTTTCATGAAATCTGTAGCCATAGCATTAAAAACCAAATTGTCTTGTCCTCCCCAACTGCATATCCAATAAACAAATTCAAAATGTTGATGCGAAAATTGACCGATTGAGAAATCAAACCAAATTTGGAGCTAGATTATGACCTAACATTGTTAGGGATGATCTTGAGCTTCTTTCGAATCACGCCATTCATGAAATCGCTCAGATTGTTGCTCGAATTCGAATCAGAATCAAAAGAAGATGATTTTTTAGAAAGATATTGTGAATATTGCCTCATCAAAACAGAGGCTTTTGCAAGCTTTAACTCTCCACTTGTACTTATACTTGCCGCCAATGGATCCATGTTTGAATCTAACAGGAAATTGTAAAAATCCTATAATTAAAAAAATCAGTATTAATTATAGAATCCAATTCATATTAGATATTTGTATGATGAAATAAATATTTTAAAAAAATGTATTTTTTCAAAATCGAAATAAAAAGGTAAAAATCTGCATTAATGAAATGATAATATGACAGAATTTACCACATTGTTGCTGTATTCCTCTACTATTGACTCTAGTAAAACCCAAGCATTGGTAGCTTGGCTATAGTTACCGTCTTTTATTAACCGTTGGATCTTCTTAGCCATGCTGTTTGACTTTCGTAATCCATTTTTATCCATCCGTGACACGTCAGCAAGTATTGGACCCTACGACAACTATAATAATAATAATAATAAAATGGATAAATTATAAAAAAAATATATATATATCTTTAGATGGAAAGTCAGTTAACTTCCAACTACAAAGTCTTCCGGGGAGATCCAGGAGTCACCCAACACCACTCCTGCAAAAATGGAATCACAAGTCTGTCAGTTTGATAGAGAGAGAGAGACATGTCGGATTGTTGTCTCCGGCAAGATTCAGTTAGTTGGTACCGCCCAGTTGGAGGTTCAAATCTCCATTCTTGATGGCGTCGAAAACAGACAGGCCGAGAGTGACGGCGAATTTCCCACCATACGATTCCGCAACTAAGAACAGCGTGGTGGCATTTCCCCCCTCCTTGCCGCTGCCGGTCATAAAGATTTTTTTGAGAAGAGTGGTGAGATCAGCCGCGGCTTGGTGATCGGTCCGCACCAGTAAATCATTGTCTTCTACGAAACTATATCCTGTTCCAACTGGGTTGTCCTAAAATGTCGTAAAAAAGAGAGACAGATAAGATAATCTTGGTCGGAATCTAAAACTGAATCTTAAAACGGAAAGTAAGTATTCGACCACAAAGAGAAGATCGGCTTTCTGCAACCAAGTTGAGCTCCGGGTATTCAGATCGGTGTCCAGAGGTCCGATCTCCTGGAAATTACCGATGCCAACTCCAGATGAGCCCTGAACATCAAGCAAAAAAAAAACAAAATTGGATCTTCCTCCCAAACAGAGACAGAAAGGAAGAAAGAAAAAAAGTGCTTACAGGTCCGCCTTGTAGCCAGAGAACCATCGGCCATGATGGACTTCTGTGGGGGCTTCGGTAGAGCCACCAGAACATATGAGCTTCTGCAATAGACAAACAGGTAGTTTAAAATGGAGGAAGTTGAGCTTCGGAAGTTGGAATGGAAGTGACGGAAGTTTTTTTTTAAAATGGTTTAGGAAGTTAGAATAGTTATTTTAAGTGTTTAGAAGTGGGGAAAGTGGGAAAAATGTAAAAGTTAATAATTTTTTTATAAAATATATTTATTGTTTTTTAAAATATATTTATAGTTTTTTTTTATAAAAAATATATTATCTTTAAAATAATAATATATAATATTTTAAGGTATTTATCTCATATATTTTTTAATATAAATTTACCTTAATCAAAAAAATTATAATTATATTGGATTATAAATAATATAGGATGAGTAGGGACGTCATTAGATGGCCAAATTGGTTCTGAAATATAGATTCGAGGTCCGTTCTCAAATCGCAAAATCATCATTTTATAAAATTCATTATTCTTTTTTAATTTTTAATTTTTACATTAATTATATTATTATTTTAAGATTTTTATTTTTATGTTTTATATTAGAATTTTATTTCATTATAATAAAAATTTAAAATTAATTTCATAGGACGACGCATGGGTGCTGGGAACTCGCCCAGCACCCACCGGCGAGGTCGAATCGACCTCGCCGGTTCTGGAAATTTAATGCGTCGTCCATAGGACGACGCATGGGTGTTGGGAACTCGCCCAGCACCCACCGGCTGGTTCTGGAAATTTACATTGTTGAAAATGTTTACCTTGTTGGAGAGAGTAAGTTGAGGTAGTCGGAAGAGAGAACGGAAGAAATGTCGGAAGTTGGAAGTTGGAGAAGTTTTTTTTTTTTTTAAGTAGTTAGAAATGAAAATCAGAAGTAAAAGAAGTGGGAAAAGTAGAAAAGAAGTGGGAAAAGTGGAAATATTGGAATATAATTTTTAAATAAAATTAATTTTTATAAAATTTAATTATTTTAAAAATATAATAAGAATTATTTAACAAATATATTTTCTATAAAAAGTATATTATCTCTAATATAATAATATATATTATCTTTAAAAATTATACATTTAATTATATATATAGTTGACAACCTGACATACAAATAAAACATATTATAAAATTGGTTACTATTTTGTAGGAGGGATATTGAAAAATTAAAAATAATTTTTTATTATTTATAATTTGTAACCGATATTCTCATACAAATATTTTAAAATCCATTAAATTTTCTAACGGAATTTATTAAATTTAACGAAAATTCTGTTAACTTAGATTATAAGTGTTTTTACTGGAAATTACATTTACTTTATTTCGCTTAAACTGTCTACTTTTTTTTTGTAGTAGACGGACTATATCATAAAATTTATATATTTAATTATATATATAGACATAAAAATAGAACATATTATAAAAATTATATTTTATTGATTTAAATATATATGCATAATAGTGTAATTAGGTATTGACATGATTCAGGTTAATCCTGACCCAATCTGAATTTTAAATATTCAGGGAATTCAAACACTAAACCTAATCATAACCTAACCCTAATCATAACCTAACCCTAATTCAGTCTTCTCCCATCGGCAGAAGAAGTTTCTCGGACAGCACGAGAAGAGGACAGATCCAGAATAGGGGAAAAGATCTGGTTGTGTTGGAGAGGACGAGTGAGCGAGATGTTGTTGTGAAGACTGATCGGAGGGCTATGGAAGGGAAAATGAAGTGGATAAATAAACCCTAGACCAGAAAGTGGAGAGGACGAGACTAATTGATTTAGTTTATTAGAGTTAAATTTGATTTATAGATTTAGTGTGTATTTAGATAATTTTGAAATGATGGTTTGGTTGATTGGTCTAAAGTGTTAAATTTGGGTTTTTGTTTGAAAATTTATTTTTAAATTAAATCGTCTTTAAAAAAATAGTTAATTGGAGTCAAATTATTTTATTCGGATGTAATCGACTTATTTAATTGGAGTTTATTTTTTATTTTAATATTTGAAAATATTTATTCAAACTTAATATTAAATATAAATTTGTACAAATATTTAATATAACCTTATTAATTTTTTTAACATTTTATATTAAAATCCAAAAGTGAAAAAAATTCCATTAAATTTTCGGAAAATATAACACAGTGAGTGACTTAGTGTTTGGGACGTGTTTTGGGATAATCTCGTCCGTTTATTTCGATATATCTAATCCCGTCATTTAAAAAAAGAGTTAACGGAATAAAATTGGAAAAACCAAATGGATTTGAGTATTTATAACGAAAATTTGGTGACAACCAAAGTTAACGGAATTTCCGTTAAAAATAATATAGTTAACGGAATTTCCATTAACTTAGCTCATCCAAACTTTCTACTTTTTTTTTAGTGATTTTATTTTTATAGTTGGTTGTCGAATTATATATTTTTTTTAAATTACGAAATATTTAAGCGACCGGCCAGTTGGTCGCCTTTTTATTTCATTTTAAATTCATGCGACAAACTTAGTTGGACAAGGGTATTCCACAAGTCTCCGGTGGAAGAATGGTTCGATGAGATGGTGGTCAGTTCTGTACCAGGAATGCGTTCTCTTGTGGGTTTTAGGGCCGATTCCGTTGAAGGATAAGTGCGGGAAGAGTGAATTGGAGGACAGAAATGGGTTCGTTAGTGTCTGACGGTGGAGTAGATCGCCGTTAAATTGAGCCGGGAGCTTCCGGATATAGATCAGTCGGTTGGTGCAATCCTCAGAGGAGATGAATGATACCGAGAATAGGAATACGAGTAAGGTTAAGGAAAGATTTGAGAGTAAACCCATCGTCGCCGGAGATTTCGTCGGAGATTGTCGTCGGAGATGAGAATCGAAAACAGAGAAAGAGAGATAAAGTGGGTTGAAGACTAGTAGTAGTAAGTAGTTAGTGAGTGACTTAGTGCTTGGGACGTGTTTTGGGATAATCTCGTCCGTTGTGATATATCTAATCCAACGGTTGTGATATTACTAGAATTACAAACTAAACCATCGTATCCATTCTCCATCGTGAACACAACTCCGATGGCAAGCTTCTTCCACTGTGGCCACGTTCAGGCCATGATTACAGATGTTCGCGAAGACACGCATGTGTCTCATCCCATACTGCCCAAGAAGTCCACAGTAATTCTCGAACACTCCGACCATCTTCTTCAGACACCCCCAGTCGTCGACGACTGCTTCGCCGACCGGTCGGATATGTTCGGCGTTGAAGTCTCCGTTCGTCAACTCAAGAAGAAACCTTCCGATAGATCTTACGCTTCGATCGACGTGAACTCTCTCGGCCATCTTATCAGTTATCTCTCTCATCACCTCCTCTCTTTCCGGCGATCTTTCATCCATCCGCTCGTATCTCCGCCACAGAAACAGAACTTCGGCGTCTCTTTGGTTCTCTCCGGTGTCTCTAATCACCCGGTTGTGATCGGTTCTGGAAGTAACGTTAGCGTTTCGAGGGTTAAATCCGTGAAAAACGGAGAGCGTATCCGATTTGATCTTCCGAGTACCGTATTGCATGACGTGTGATCCGACAGCGAAGGTGTTGTAATTCGATGTCCGATCTTTCACCTGATGATATTGCTCCCTCACAGTCTCCGATTTCAAATCGTTGCTCTCGCTGTCTTCCATCCACGCTCTCGCCAATCTGGTTGGTCGCGTGTTTGATTTTTATATATATTTTAATTTTTATATATATTTTAATCACATTTTAACTATATATATTTTATACATACTTACCAAATATTTATATTTTTTAAATTATAATTTTTTTATTCATGCGAATTGTAATTTTTTTTTAAACTTACGAAATATTTGTTTTCGCATTATTTTTTTATATATTTTTTTAAATTTGGTCGCCAAATTGAAATATATTTTTAATTTTTTTTGAAATATTTAAGGGACCAACTAGTTGGTCACCTTTTTTTAATTCATGCAATAAACTGGGTGGTCGCTTTTTAATTTTTTTTAAATTTATGTTGGTAATAAAATTGATATTTTTTTAAATCAACGAAACATGTAAACGCGAATTGATTTTTTTTTAAACTTACGAAATATTTTATCGTCATATTTTTCAATTTTCAAAATTTAATTTTTTTATTCAGGCGAATTGCAATTTTTTTAAAAACTAACGGAATATTTAACATGTTGGTCGCATTGTTTTATTTATATATATTTTTTAATTTGGTCGCCAAATTGGAAGATATTATTTATTTTGAAATATTTAAGGAACTAACTGGTTGGTCGTCTTTTTTTTTAAAATTCATGCGATCAACTAGGTGGTCGTCTTTTTTATTTTTTCAAATTTATGTTGGTAGTAAAATTGATTTTTTTTAAAAATTAACGAAATATGTAAGCTACCAACAGGTTGGTCGCGAATTGATTTTTTTTATAAACTTACGAAATATTTAAACGACTAACTGGTTGGTCGTCATATTTTTTATTTTTCAAATTTAAAATATTTTAATCAAGCGACCAATTTAGTTAGTCGCATTGTTTTATTTATTTATTTATACATTTTTTTAATTTAGGCCACCAACCAGTTTGGTCGCAAAATTGGAAGATATTTTTTAAAATTTTTGAATTCATGGTTGCGACCAACATGTTGGTCGTATTCTAATTTTTTTTATTAAAAAAGAGTCAGGTGACCAAACTGTTGGTCGCTTTCATCTTAAAATTGACGACCAACTTCAAAAATGGTCTCAAAAAGTGAACTATAGGCGACCAACCTCGAAGTTGGTCGCTAGAGTTGGTCAGAAAAAGCCTTCTTTCTTGTAGTGTGTATAATTCAAATAAATTGTATGATATTTAAAATAGCATAATGGGAAGGAGAGAGAAACAGATACCGAGCAGATCTCCATTTTGGTACGTGTTACGGAAGTGCGCCCTCAAGTTCCAGCCGTACCTGCAACAGTACCGGTTTTACCTCCATTTCAGTCAGATCCAGTGTATGTGCCACGGGCGGTAGGTCCATCGAGCTCTCATCATCCGCCAATCGTAATGAGAGTGAAGTAACCATCTAGGAGAGTGAAGCAACCACTTTGACAGTACATTCGTATCGAGATTTAGCAGAAAATCGAGAAACTTTGACGGTGGAGTAATTGAATTTGCTGGTCGTTTGTCGATATTTGCTCAACAAGGTCGTGCCTTAGGAGGTGGTGACCGTAGATATTTAAAAGATAGAGAATATACTGCCATAATGATATATATGCTCCTCAATTGCGATGAAGTGGAACCGTTTGTCAGAAAATTTGAAAAAAAATTGTTGGAAACATACCCAAACATGTGTGACGAAGAATTGCAACAGAAGACTGATTCAGAATTTTATCAATGGTTCAAAAATTAAATGAATAATGTTGAAGACACTCGTCTACATATTTTTGCAAGAGGTCCGAGTAAAGAAATTGTTACTTACAAAAAATATATTGTAAATGGATTTAGATTTCATTCGAAAAGCGAAGATGAGAATAAGATATCACAGAACTGTGGCGTAATGGTTCGAGGATCTTCATATGGAGACGATGAAAATAACTATTACGGGATTCTTGAAGAAATTGTAGAATTTGATTTTTTTTGGCGATGACACTCGAATTTGTATGTTCAAATGTATTTGGTTTGATATTCACAAGGGTATTAAAACTGATAAATTCAAGACGGTGACGATCAATACACATTCTAAACTCAGAGCATACGAACCTTTCATTTTCGCATGACAATCCGACCAAGTGTGTTACATACCGAGTGTTTCTGAAAAATCTAACGATTGACATACGGTCCTTAGAACGAAAGCTCGAGATACAATTGATATTTCTGAAAAAGATTTAGATACATATCAAGACGATTTCAGCGAATACGATGTGAATGTCATCAACAATGACAACCGAATCGATGATATCCCTCTGAGCAGTCATGAATTTACCGAAGAATCGAACAATGATACAAATGTCAATAACAATGATAATAAACATAGTTGTGATGATAATGATAGTACTGATAATAATGATTCATCTAGTGACAATGAAATGGGGCTTTAATTTAATGGTAAGTCTATTTTATTATACTTCTATTATTTTCATGTTATCGTGTTTGATTCAATTTTTTATTTTTCAGATATAGTACGTGAACGAATCGAACGGGGACGGGAACGTACTTCTAGGGGACGAGGACAACCTGACAATAATGAGATTGTTTTTAGGATTTCAACAAGAACATTTTCGAAGGGAATTCCCCAACCCTCGAAATCATTTCAAGGCCAGATACTGGCTTATGGGTAAGTATTTTTAAATTGAATATATTTATATTTAAGATATTAATAAACTTCGACATATATAGATCATTCCCAAACAACGTTCGAAAACAAATCGGATGTATAGTTAAACCAAACATTCTTGACGATGAGATTTCTTGGGCTCAATGGAATGATGAAAATAAGACTCTAGTTTGGAATAAATTTCTGGTACTCTTTCAATTTAGTCTACTTTCTTTTTTCATTGTTCTAATTAGTTAGAAATATTAACAACTTATTTTTCGATTTGAGACATTTTTCACTTTTGAAGATAACGATTATGCTCGAACCGTGTTCGATAAATATTTGACAATGAACTGTCTTAAATGGATGAATAAAGCCTGGGAAGAGGCGAAAAAGCTAGAAGGTGTGGATCACCTAGACGACAGTTGCAAGAACTTTCCTCCCGGTTACCTGCGAAAGAACCAATGGGAAGGAATGATAGTGAAGTTCTTGTCAAGCGAATTTCAAAAAAAATCAAAAAAGAATTCTTTAAACCGCACAAGCAATGAAGGATACATCCTCTATAAAGGAGGATCGACATCCGTTGAAACTAACACCCAGTCATTGGTAAAACTATTTAACATCTAATTGGTTCACTTTTTATTTCAAATAATTGATCATTTTTTCATGATATAGAGTTTGAAACTCGGTCGACCAGCTTCATTTACAGAATCTTTTATGACCACTCATTATCCGATCAACGATAGAGGCAAGACTCTAATGGTACGTATTTAATTATCAATATTTTGTATTTTTTTTTCATTACTAATTCATTTCTTTGTTGTTTATAATAGTCGGATTACGAAACGCACAAAAAAAACATTTCGATAAGCAACAATCAATAAATGAAGATGAGGAGGAGGAGGAGTCAACAAACGAAGAAGAAATGTCGACGCAAGGATCGACATCCGACAAGCGAAAAAGGCCGCTATTCATTGATGACAGTCTGGAAGCTTGGATTAGGGCTTCAGGAGGCAAGACGAAAGGATGTATTCTCGGAATGAAACCGGGGGATGATTCATTGATGCCGAAGAAATCCAAGGCCAAAATAAATCGCCAAACAAAAGAAGAAAGAGAAAAGATGAAAAAGGAAGAATTCGATACTCGTGTTCAAGAAACCGTTAACGCGGTCATCAACCAGAGACTCGAGACGGTTAACCAACAAATGGAGATGTTGCTAAAATAACATACAGACTTGTTAGGCAAAATCGCTACTCTAGAAGTAAGTTATTCAATACTTACTAAAATTCTTAGTATAAACATTAACTTAATCAATCAAAATTATTTTATTATTTTGTACTTCAAAGAATTTGTTTAATTTGTAAGTTGGAATAAATGTTTTGTGAATGTATATTTGAATGAATTGTACGTAAATTTGAATGAAATATGAATGAACGTTTATGAATTATGAATTGCTTGTGAATGAATGTCTATTTTTAGGTAGAAGAATGGACATGTGTAAGGCTCCTAGAGAGCACCCATTAGTTTCGGCAAAAACATTTTGTCGAGCTTATTATTTAGTGACGGCCTAGAGACAACAAGTTGAAACAGAAAGTTCTAAAAAAAAACTAGAGAGGAACTAGCGACGGCCTAAAGACGGTAAGTTGAAACAGAAAGTTCTAAACAAAAAACTAGAGAGGGCCTAGCGACGGCCTAGAGACGGCAAGTTGAAACAGGAAGTTAAAAAAAAATATTTAGAGACGGCCCAGGGAGGGCCATTTTGAAAATTAGAGACGGCTGAGAGACGACATTAAAATTTTAGGCACCAAAAAATTTGCACGGAAAAAAAATAAGCGACGGATTAAAGACGGCTAGGTTCTAATCCTATCTAATCTAAAATTTTAATTAGCGACGCCGTTTCTAATCTTTTCCTAATAATTAAAGACGGATATGAAGACCATCTCCAAAAAATCAGCGAGGCGAGTTTCGGAGAAGGATTAAAGACGACCAAAAACCGTCGTCAATCATCAATTAGCGACGGTTTTTGATGATTAGAGACGGTTTTTGATGATTAGAGACGGTTTTTGATGATTAGAGACGGTTTCTGACCGTCGCTGAAAGTCAGTAATTTGGTAGTGTCTATTGACTCTTTATCTATCTATCTATCTATCTATCTCTTTGTTGGTATTTTTATTTTGGTATGTTTGATTTTTGTTTATTTATGTATGGAAATATTTATGGTGTTGGAATGTATGGAAATTTGATTTTGATTTATGGTGCTGGAAGCATACTATGGTATGAATAAATGATACGACAATAAATTTCTATGTTTGAATCTTTTTTTTTGGTTTTTTTATTTTGGTTTTGTTATTTTGTGGGTATGTTTGATTGTTTTTGGGTATGTATGTCTATGTATCTATGTTTGATTGTATTTGGGATTTTAATTTTGAGATAACATTAATTCAAGTATCAACTATCTATGTTTGTTTGTTATTGTAATCTACTGTTTTGATGATTGGGTTTATCTTTGTTTATTTGTTATCTAAACTATCAACTATCTTTATCCAAGTTTTTGAGATTTAATGTGTGAGTGTATGACTTGCGATTTATCCAAGTTAAAAGCATGTCGATTGGGTATTTTTTAATAAATTAAGTGATGACTTTTAATCAAACTCAAATAAGTGATGAATGAGTGTTATTTGAGTGTTATATGAATGTTATTTGAGTATTATCTCTTTAATTATTTAATTAATGTTTTGACATAATTTAAATAACTATTTAATTAAAATTTTAATTATTTGTTTTTAATTAAATACTTTAATTAATTTGTGAAATAATAATTTAATATATTGTTTTCAATAATAAATTATGTAATTATATAATTTATTTATTTTCTATTTGGAATGAATTGTATGAAATAGAATTACTTATTTAAATAATATAATTATCTAATTTGTAATACCTATTTAATTATTTAATATACAGTTTTTAATGAAATAATTAATTATTTTATGTTTTTAAATAATTTAAAAATTGTGTGAATTAATTATTGTGTTTTTGAATTGTTGTAGGTTTTCTAAAAACGAGATTTCGTAAGTTTTGGATTGAAATAAAAGCTAATTTGCGGTAAAAAATTAAATTTATTTATTTAATCAATTAATTTTTAAATTATTAGATTTATTGTACAATTAAATGAATAATTATTATTAATTGATTAACAATTAACAATTAACAACTATTAAATATTAAATAATTTGCATGAAATTAATTTGTAAATAATGAAATATTTGCATGAAATAATATTTAATCATTTTAATTTGAAATTATTAAATTTATTGTAATATAATTTAATTAATTTGCATGAAATTATAAATTTGTTAATTATAAATTATTAAATTGAATGATTTTAAATTGAAATAATAATCATTAATTTGCAATGAAAATAAATTTGATAATTAATAAAAATATTATTTGTTTAAAAATGAATGATTATTTAATTTATTATTTGTTTAATTAATTAATTAATTTTTTTTTTAGATTTTAAATTATTTTAGATTATGTTTACTTTTTTCGTTCTGGTCGGTGTTATCACACCTTTCATGTCACTAGAGATGGTTACATCCCGTCGCTCATTCGAAGAGTTCAGCTCTGGTGGTTAGTTTATTTTTCATACTTTATATATTATCATGATTTTTATTAAATATTAAATTTTAAATATGTTAATTAGATGCGGAGCCGTCCACATCTAATGGGCCTCCAAAAAAGAAGGGTTGTGGTAGTACAAAAGACCACCTCCATAACCATCCAGAAAAAGGTTTGAAATGGAAGGTTATGTTTGACAACACTAACCAAGCGACGGATGAAATGACGAAGAAATTAACCGAACGAATGACCCTTTTCAAAAGACCATACTCTGTTTCCGTACGACATTGAGTATCGTCATCAACTGAAACATAATTTTCATGACGCGTTGAAAATATTATCTGTTGATGGCGGTTATGGGGTTATAATGGCGGTTGTCATTCTGACGGTTTTTAGATGGCGAATTTCCGCCGACTATCACTTTAGAGACCGCCATACAAGGTCTTATTTCGTGTAGTGACAACACTCGCTTTATTGCCTGTAAATGCAAATATGTTGAAACTTGTTGATATTGACTTAATTGATTCACATAAAAGGTATAATGTCAGACTTTATTAAATTTAGGTATTGAAGAGACCCAATTATGCTCATATAAGTTGTTGGTTCTTCTAATTCGATCAGCTTCTTGATCCTTGATTTGTAGTTTTACTCGATTTTGGTAATCTTTTTCATTATAGTTTTGTTGGCTAGGTGCGGATTCATTCTTTTCAAATTTAATTAAGATTTCAAATAAGTACCTCCTCTGAGATAGTCCCAGATATAGAATCTCCTGGCCTTGTCTTGTGTTGGTGTATGGACCGCTCCATGGACCGAACTAGTCGTCTTAAGGGCCCGGGCGCGCGAATGGACCAGGGGGAACGAATAGGCCGGCGAGCCCACGATGCCCAAAAGCAAGCAGAGCACTATAAATACCTCCCCTGGTCCACTAGGGGAGGGGGTTGATGATTCTAAGAGTAAACACTTGTATTGAGTTGAGGTAGTGAGCTTGCACCGACGAGCCCCCACACCAACAGTGGTGAACCTGACGGAACACACCGGCCAACGCGAAGGAGGAGGATGACGGCGAGGAGTGAGTACCGCAGAGGAGAGAGCTCGAGGGGCGGACACCGTGAGCCGGAAAGGACTCTCGACGCGAGCGGGAGGCGCTGGAGTATCGACCAACATTGCACCACCGACGAGACCGATACCCGGAGGAACGGAGAGCTCACGAAGAGTGGGACGCTCAGGAAGAAAGGCTACGCATGGAAATGTAGGAGATAAGGTACGGGTGAGAGTCGCCCAGGAGAAGCAGGCGGAGTGGGCCCCCATCCCCACCCAAGGAGAGAAGATCGAGCAGGTCACGGCCCCCACGAGAGGACCCGGAGGCAGTACAACCCTGGCGGTGGGCGGAGCAGGGGAGGCCCTGGCACAACACTTGCTAGACGAGGGGTACCCCTCTGGCTGGAGAGCCCCGAAGATCCCCTACTACAAGGGGGACACCGACCCAGAAGACCACCTCCACTCGTTCAAAACCAACATGGAGGATAGAACGAGCCGAAAGGATATCTGGTGCCGGATGTTCCGTAGGGCCCTCACGGGCGACGCGATCGCATGGTACAGGACGCTGCCCGCAGGGTCCGTGCACACCTACGAAAGCCTGGTGGGGTTGTTCTGGGCGGCTTTCTCGCACCGACGAAGGAGGCCCAAAATCAAGACCACCCTCAGCGCCATCACAAAGGGAGAGTTCGAGAGCACGCACGCGTATATGGACTGGTTCGCGGGCGAATTGCAGAAAATCAAAGGGATATCAGAGGAGACGGTCCTATACGCCCTCACCGACAGCTTTAGGCCCACCTTTTTCGCGGGGGACCTGGTGTGGAAGCCACTGAACACGTTCGCGGAAGCCGTGGAAAGGTCTCACGGAGAATTCAACGTGGAGGACTACCTGAGGGCGAAAAGGCAAGAATACAACTTGATGTACCGCAGGGGCGGCGAGGAGTGAGTATCGTAGAGGAGAGAGCTCGAGGGGCGGTCACCATGAGCCGGAAAGGATTCCCGACGCGAGCGGGAGGCGCTAGAGTATCGACCAGCATTGCACCAAAGGCGAGACCGATACCCGGAGGAACGGAGAGCTCACGAAGAGTGGGACGCTCAGGAAGAAAGGCTACGCATGGAAATGTAGGAGATAAGGTACGGGTGAGAGTCTCCCAGGAGAAGCAGGCGGAGTGGGCCTCCATCCCCACCCAAGGAGAGAAGATCGAGCAGGTCACGGCCCCCACGGGAGGACCCGGAGGCAGTACAACCCTGGCGGTGGGCGGAGCAGGGGAGGCCCTGGCACAACACTTGCTAGACGAGGGGTACCCCTCTGGCTGGAGAGCCCCGAAGATCCCCTACTACAAGGGGGACACCGACCCGGAAGACCACCTCCACTCGTTCAAAACCAACATGGAGGATAGAACGAGCCGAAAGGATATCTAGTGCCGGATGTTCCGTAGGGCCCTCACGGGCGACGCGATCGCATGGTACAGGACGCTGCCCGCAGGGTCCGTGCACACCTACGAAAGCCTGGTGGGGTTGTTCTGGGCGGCTTTCTCGCACCGACGAAGGAGGCCCAAAATCAAGACCACCCTCAGCGCCATCACAAAGGGAGAGTTCGAGAGCACGCACGCGTATATGGACTGGTTCGCGGGCGAATTGCTGAAAATCGAAGGGATATCAGAGGAGACGGTCCTATACGCCCCACCGACAGCTTTAGGCCCACCTTTTTCGCGGGGGACCTGGTGTGGAAGCCACTGAACACGTTCGCGGAAGCCGTGGAAAGGTCTCACGGAGAATTCAACGTGGAGGACTACCTGAGGGCGAAAAGCCAAGAATACAACTTGATGTACCGCAGGGGCGGCGAGGAGTGAGTACCGCAGAGTACAGGCGGAGGTCCCGGTTGTGGGGGCGATATTCATATCGGTCACCTTAGGACGGCACGCCTATGCAAAGACGTTCGAAGTTACATTCACCATCGTAAACTTCACATCAAGTTACAATGCCATCTTGGGGAGAGCGGCGTTATACGCTTTCCAAGCGGTGATGTCATCCCTCCACTAGTGCCTCAAATTCCCGATCGAGGGGGGGTATGCACGATGAAAGGATTCCAGTAGAAGGCACGGGAATGCTACTTTAACTCGATCGGGGAGGTGATGACATCAGATGAAAGACTTCCGCACTCCGCGAGGGAAGAAATCCCAAAGCCAGAGCCGGCGTCCCACACAACCTTAATCCGCCTCGCCCGAAACGAGGTACGCATAGAGAAGGGCCTCCCACAGGAGCTGAGAAGTGGGCTGGAGTGGCTCCTCAGGAAGAACGAGGACTTGTTCGCAAATGAATTGGGGGAGTTGAGCGGGGTGTCCCGGGCGCTAGCGGAGCACAAGCTCGCAGTGGCTCCGGGCGTCCGCCCGGTCAGACAGAAGCTGCGTCCGCTCAGGGCAGAGAAAAGGGACGCAGCAGAAGCGGAAGTGGAAAAACTCCTCCGAGCAGGTTTCATTCGCCCAGTGCGCTATCCCGCGTGATTGTCTAACGTAGTCATGGTAAGAAAGGCGGACGCAGGGTGGACAATGTGCGTCGACTTCACGAACCTCAACAAAGCATATCCCAAGGATAGCTACCCGTTACCGTCAGTGGACCGGCTGGTGGACCAGAGCTCTGGGTGCGACCTGCTGAGCTTCATGGACGCACACTCGGGATACAACTAAGTGCCCATAGCAAGGGGGGACGAGGAGAAGACGTCTTTCATCACGGAGATGGGCACGTTCTGCTTCAAGGTAATGTCGTTCGGTCTGAGAAATGCGGGGCTACCTTCTAGAGGCTAAGGGACAAGGTATTTGGGGAGCAGATAGGCATGAACGAGGAAGTATACGTGGACGACATACTCGTCCGATCGAAGGAAACCGGGACACACCTGGCCGACCTAGAAGAGACATTCGCCAACATCAGAAGGGCAGGATTAAAACTGAAGACGAAGAAATACGCGTTCGAGGTGAAGGAAGGGCATTTCCTGGGCTTCTGAATAACGCCAGAGGGGATCAAGCCGAGAGAAGAGAAGGTCGAGGCCGTCATGGCCATGACCCCATCGCGGACGATAAAGGAGGTTCAGAAGCTGAACGGAAAGGTAGCGGCCCTGAGTAGGTTCTGGCCAAAAATGACGGATCGCCTACGCCCGTTTTTTCAGCTCATAAAAAAGCACGGTCCCAGAGTAGCGTGGTCGGACGAGTGCCACTGGAGTGCCTCCGTACTCGAAATACGCGCGATGCCAGAATAAGAGCGACGAAATAAAAAAAAAGGGCCCGCCGAAAAGGCCAACCGAAGGTTCCTAAGGTCAGAAGACCGAGCGGGAACGTTCGGACGGCCCAGGCCGCCCCTCGAAGGGAAACGTGCAATAAGTAAGAACGCGAAAGCGATATATTGCGGGAGAAGAAAAAAATGAGGCCGACACGAGTCGTCGGGAAGCAGAGTGAAAGACGACACCCGACACGAACGGCGGGGACGCAGGGAGGCATCGAGAAAGGAACCTAGCGGCCCCAGTGATCGAATGAAGCAAGTTAAACGAGCCGGGGACGTCCAAAAGTGAGGCCCGAGAGGGCCGGTCGGTGCGTCGGGCGAAACCAAATAGTAGGGGGGGCCGGGACGGGGCAAAAAGAGGAACGGACGAGGGGCGTCGACGAAAGAGATGATTGACCCTGGCGACGAGGGGAGAGCGGAGAAACCATCATGGAGTCGAAGGGTGGACGAAGCTCGACGTCAACAGCGGACGCCGAATAGTGCAATACTGCACCAACGCGCAAGGGCGAAATCAAAACGCCAATACAACAAAAGCGGGAAATGCAACGTTATACTAACAAAGCAAAGGTTACAACGACCAAGAGTACGACGAAGGCCAGGGAAAAAACAACAACAAAAAACAACAAGTTACAAGTGCGACAAAGAAAAAGCATAAAGGCAAAGAGCGTCAGGGCATCCCGGGCGCCACCCGAAGGCGAGCCCATCAGCCAAAGAGGCACGGGAGTGGACGCGGATCGTGCCGGGGCGGACTTAGCGGCCCGACTTCGGAGACCCCAACAGGAAGTGGCGCAGGTCAGTAGCCGGGAGGGACGAGGACCCACGGGAGTAGCGGCGGCCGCGCGACCGACGGCGATGGCCAGTAGCCTCATCAGGAGCGGGCGCAGGAACCACGACCGGAGCGGGAGCAGGGGCGGCATGTGAGGACCGGCGGGAGCCCGATATAACTGCAGGAGCGGCGTCGGGGCGTCGCCGGCATACCGGCTCGCGAGGAGATCAGTGCGGCGATACTGAGAAAGGCGACGGTGGACATCTATCAGCACAGTGTTGAGACGTTGAGTCTCCGCCATGACCACATGGTTGGGGACGCCGGTGGGCGTCAACAGGCACAAGGCCCACGCGGCGTGCTGAAGCTGCACCTCAATACTCCTCTAGGAAGGAAACGAAGAGGAGCAGTTCGAAACTCGAGGCATCATTAAGACGAGTAAAGAGGGGAGGTTGAAGGCTAAGTACGGACAGACGGCCCCCGGGGACGAGTAAAGAGGGGAGGTTGAAGGCTAAGTACGGACAGACCGAACTAGTCGCCTTAAGGGCCCGGGCGCGCGAATGGGCCAGGGGGAACGAATAGGCCGGCGAGCTCACGAGGCCCAAAAGCAAGCAGAGCACTATAAATACCTTCCCTGGTCCACTAAGGGATCGAGGGGGTTGATAATTCTAAGAGTAAACACTTGTATTGAGTTGAGGTAGTGAGCTTGCATCGACGAGCCCCCACACCAACATCTTGCAAGTCATTCTACAATCTCTTTGCTTCAGAACTTGCGATTTATGACGCATATATATTGACCATATATAGTACTAGTTTTCAATTGTTCCAAGAGGTATTTCCATGACTCAATATTAATCCTCATCAAGACCCCATACATGAATTTCTGTCAATCAACGGTCACGTCCTTTAGAAATTTAAATTGGTAAAATTTCATCTTGATTGGGGGAATTAAATTAATTAATTAATTAGCATGTAAATGGTATAACGAAATGTATCTGATTTCGAATTCAAATATGTTTATTCGAATTTGGATTTTTGGATTCCGAATCTGAATACCAAAAATGATCGATATCCGAAAATTATCCTGACGGATTCAGATATCTGCAATATCCGTCGTTAAAATCCGAATTCGGTTGATAATTCCTGCATATTCAGATATCCGAATAAATATAAATTGACTTCCGGATATTGGGATTTTAGGATGATTAATTGACTATTAATTAACTTTATTAAAGTGTTTTTATACTTTTATAATTTTATTTTAAGGTTTTTATAAAAAGGTTATCGAGCGGACCGATATACATGTCTAATAATTAAGGTCCGGTCCATTAATTAATTAATTAATTAGTGAGCAGCAAACGGTTATATAGAGGTAATACGGATTAAGGAAATAATTAGCTAGGGTTTAAATCAAATGAAAGTGCAATTAAGAAGCCATTAATTTATTACTCAGTCCTAAATATATATATAGAGAGAGGCATTTAATGGATGGATAAACATCGATCAATCGAACAGCAGATATGTTTATAATGGTCGAAAAAAGGAAAAAGAAAAGGTTCCATTTCATGAGTTCCACCAATAGACGGCTAGGGTTAAGGCTCAAATAATTGCCCTTGTCTTACATTTGTCGGTGGTACGTTGGATGAGGAACAGATGCAGGTCAATGATATATCTGTGCGTGTGTATATATGGATGCTATAACAAGATCTTAGAACAAAAGCGAAATCGATCGGTCGATATATTGACGATAAGTAGATGAAACCTGAAGAAGGGCAGTGAAGGAGGATCGGAGAAATAGGCGTGTTTTAAAAGAAATAGATCGAACAAGCTAAGGACGGAAAAAGGAAGATAGAAGAATTGCTCCGCCTGCTCCGTCTCCCACGTGAAGATCAGTCAGATAGAAACAAGAAGCAACCGGCAAGCTGTCTATTTTAAGATATAGCAGATAATAGACAGACAGATCATAGATAGAAAAATAGTTAGATAGATAGATAGATAAATAGATCCAACTAATACCATCCTTATCCTTATCGATCTCCATAGTTTGAGGTTTGAGTGGCGGCGCGCGGTGCAATCTCTATTGACAGACATGTTTTCCTCCCGGTGGCTACAGACAAGTAGCAGTTCTTCGCAAAATCCTACCCAACTTTTCCCTACATTTGATCCTTCAGATGGGTTCAATGATCTGTTCAATGTCATTCGACTAGCACCCGGAGATAACGGAAACGATCCCGTACTCATTCCATGCACAGGAGCAGGGAAGAGGACGCCGGAGGCGAATAAAAGAAGGGACAGTCACAGAAAGATCAGCACTGCACAGGGACTTCGAGATCGACGGATGAGACTCTCCCAAGATGTTGCTCAGAAGTTCTTTGATCTTCAAGATGTTCTTGGATTCGACAGGCCTAGCGAAACTGTGGACTGGCTTCTCACCAAATCCAAATACGCCATCGAATCACTCAGTACTCCATGTCCGTTCCCATGCCCATGTAGTCCATGCGGTGGATCTAGATCTCAAACCACCAAGGCAGAATCATCCACATCGGAGTGCGAGGTCAAGGGTCCCCGGAAGAGCAGTACTACTGTTAGAAGATCACCCAGAGTCAATGGTACCCGTAAGAGCATTGTGTCAGCCAACCCCGTTCTTCAGAAGGAATTAAGAGCCAAGGCAAGAGAGAGAGCTAGGAAAAGAACTACAGAAAAGGGGATGCTAAAAACCTCTACCGCTACTAGGGTTGAAGAAGATCAGACCTTACTTCTAGAGCACTATGGGGATCCATCTCTTGAGATGATGATCACTAGTATGCTCAACAATGGGAGTTCACTGGGTTATACTACTACTGCCTCTACTTCTGCTTCCAACAACACCACCAATATAAATGTTGATTCTATCAACTTGTGCCAGGAGTATTATCCCAATCTACTGCCACAATGGGATTGAATAAATCAGCTAGCTAGCTATTGCAGGTGTTCGATCTTGATCGATTTGTACATTAATTAATATTGTCTCTGATTTCCAGGTTTTAATTCTACCAATTAAATATCTCATTGTGAATGAGAATCTGCATATCATGTGGTTTCATTGTCAATGACTACTGTCTTCGTCAATTCTTTAATATACCCATGCCATCTTCAAAGAATCGATCTACAGAATCCATTCTTCAAAGATTTAATCTATCCATCTGCAGGATCCATTTTCTTTCTTTTTATTTTCATTTTGTAAAGGAGAATCTGCTTTCTGCCTGTACATATATGCTGTTCATTTAACCTTTTAGGACTGTTTTTTCCCCCTTTCCTTGTTATGGCGATTCAACACATACATATGACAGCTTCTGTGAAGAACTGAACTGCTATGGAGTATTGATATATCTGAGGTATCAAATTGCCAATTTTATTAATTATTTCGATCAGTTTACAAAATTGATAGTAACTATTGCAAAGACTTATTTGGGTTTATCTAAACCCTAAACCTTAAATTTACTTCTTATAAGATAGATGGATGCAAACATAAAAAAAAAAATACCATTAAAAACTTAAATTTTACAACTCATCCTTCGGTAGTTCATTTACAATAATATTTAAGATCAAACACTGCATAAAAATAGGACACGCTGGTGAATTTCTGTGGTGAATTTTACCTCAATAGAAAGCCGTTGATTTAAAGTTACTTTTAGTTTATGAGAAAACATTCCAGCATCTAAAAATTGTGAAATCTATCATAGATTGATTGTCTTTTTTTTTTTTTTTTTTTTTTTTTTTTGAACAATTAAATTTCATTAAAATATGGTTAATGTTAAGTTTACAAAACTTTCTTGTCTAATAGAATATTAATTGTCTTTTAGCTACATATATATTAAAAATTAATTAAAGGACCACACTTTTATACTATCCACAAGAAAAAATGCAAATATTAATACATAACCCTTATATTATATAATTACATACAAATAAGCAATTAATGAGATCAGATGTATGACTCAATGCTTCCATCGATCTCGATTAGTAATTTATTTTAAATGAACGATTTGATTTTACAAAATGGGTAAAATTAAATGGAAATGATATCTTATTAGACAAAATCGATGGGTAAAATGAAAGGTTACGATCGATGGACGCACTGAGCCCCAATGATCGAGCTCAGTTATATCTTTTTCTATTAAACAACACATTATCATTTATTTGGCACTCAATTTTCTGAACGTGTTTAGGTGATTTAATTTCACCCTCCACTTGTGATCAAATTCCCTAGGTTAGCAAGTTTTTATGATTTCTATATATATATATTACTCTACATCAGATCTTCACACAGTAATACTATTGATCCTACAATTCAAATATATTTATATATTAACTAGATTTCTTTATGAGATAAAAAAACTTTTCAAAACTAGATTTGAATATTTTTAAATTTCTTCCTCTTAATATATCCATCATGGATCCATTAATTTACCAAAATAAAATCACTCTTATGTAAGTACTTTAAGGCTTTTTTTTAATGTTGGTTACAATAGTGATAGACCAAAATCCAATTACTATATCGATCTAACAATAAATAAATAGATTTTTTTTTTTAAGTAGACAATTTAAATTTATAAATAATATTAAGATCAGTTTATATATTTTTATGAAATAGCTAGGTAGCATTTTAGTTCTTAATTAACAAAAAAATCAAATTAATACCTCCTTAATTACTTGATTAATATAATAAAATAAACCCTAATCAAATTATTACCTCATTAATATAATTAAAGTAAACCCTAATCACTGCATATATAATTAACCAGTGTAGTTCTCTTTAAATATTAAATAAGAAAAACAAAAATAAATGTAGTTTCTAGTTCCTAGCAGAAAGCAACCATATAAACAAACCTGTGACAGTACAGACTGAGAGGAGAAAACAACCACTATTGATATACATTTGTCGTCAATAATTCTACCATACAAAGCCTAGAAAAGTTATAACAAACAGTGTTAAACACGATGATAAATTTGAGTGCCCAAAAATCTTCACCTGTTCTATTTCAAAATCCCTCAGATCCTGAGTCCTGGGTAAGTTAAAACAGTTGAGTTTTTGTCCTTAGAAGAACTGTTTTGTTTGGGGGGGTTTTAAACAGCTAAACCCAATTTAAAAACAAGGGCAATACTGAATTAATTGCCAGGATTGAGAATTTGATATACCTAATATATATAGTGATAAATCTACAACAGTCTAAGAAATAAATCAACTGCTGAATTTGGGATTTGAGCTGAATAATTGAGGAAAATACACTAGTGAAGAAATAGTTGAGTTATAGATAGTTTAGGGTTTAGTATTTAAGTATTGGTATGGATGTGTGATCTAGCTAGGTTTGTTTTGGATTGATGGTGACAATGTGACATGTATTAGATTGGTTTTAGGTAATTACAGACATACAGACTATACAGACAGTACCCAAATAATGCAGTATTGTCGTCATTCTGAAGAAATCTGAAAACACACATATACATGGACCACATGATGTCTGGATGACATTATCATCTGACTGACTTTAATTTATCATCTAGTATCTGTCACACCTATACAGAAGAAGACAAATTTATTTGCATGGAAGAGTGGAAGACACAGATCAAGATAGCAAGAATGGAAGAAAGACCTTAATTTGTATTAGATTGGAACTCAGTCCCCAATATAAAAATCGTTTTTTTAATTTATTCCTAGAACTTTTTGGATGAAGGTTACAGATCGGAAGAACATGATCGATCCAGCTTCATATTCACTTACCGACTAGCCGACTGACTGATCTATTTGTTGCGGTTCATTTCTATCAAACCATTTACTTCCTGTCTTCCTCTACCATGAGTGTATATATGAGCAATAGATCAAGAACCTTAAACCCTAAATAAACCTTAGATTTAAAAAAAAACTATGATCGAAGTGGGAGAATGGAATATCATGCATATATGTATGGTTTACGGCCCATCGATGAAAAGATCGATAAATAAGAACTATTTATTCAAACTAGGAGCTCGACGACATAACTTATTCTTGGTTGTATCATTCAGGTAGGGGAAAAAACCCTAATTTTAATTATTAATCACTAAAACGATGAACCGATCATCGATCTCTTGGCATTCTTCTGCAAAGCTGTAGCTTCACAAACACATATATATCTAAGGGAACGGTGGTGTACTTGCAGGTTCAGTTCTTCAATATCGCCCAACAAATTAACTAAATCGATCAAAGGTAGCAGCAAACATATAGATCGATCAATAAATAGATTATAGATAGATAGATAGATAGTAGATCATACGTACATTAATGAATGGATGGCCACCACATTGATGATAAACCAGAAGCCCTAACTTAATTTAAGGCCGCCTGAATCTGGGGATATCAATCTGAAATTACAATTCAAAAGTAAAAGAAAATTTTAATTTTTAGGTTTTTTTTAACAACACAAATATGAAACATACAATAAAATACTGATTAAGTCGAAGATGAATGAGATGAAATATTTAGATTGTAGATAGCAAGGAAATGATGGTAGAGTTTACAATTTTACATGCTTGGGAGCACGCTTTTGTCTTGGTAAGAGTGACATCTGTCGATCTAGATGTCGATGTGCCATTGGGGCATTGGGTCATAATTTATTCATATGATCCAATAGGAGCAGCGCCATCAAAATATATAATCACAGCAGTATACATATGATGCGACAACTCATTCATATACGATGGACTAGCTAATTACAGCAAAATATTCGAGCTGTAATCGATAGATTTGACAAAATCACATTCGTTCTTAAATAATTCATAGTCGTTATGTGTAAACAGAAAGAAGCCGAAATCAATGGATGGGATAGATGGATTTATGATTTTGACTTGCAGTCCAGTCGAGTCCTCGATGATCCTTTCTGAACGATCAAATTCTCAATTGATTATAAAAAGACAAAGAGTCAAAAGAGATGATAAATTTATAACAAACAAACAAATAAAATTAATAATATCAATCGACTGCTGCTACATAATCTAATCACAGTATGGGTTTTGTTATTTGATTTGATTCGCATAAACAGTATTCGCTGTGTTTATTGGCTTCAACTTGCAACAACTGTCATCTCCGTACCATTTATTTCTCCCATGGTTGCAGATTTGCAGTAAAATTCGTCGATCCATGCAGAATTTTTGTTTTTGAATTGAATATGGACACATGGTGCCGACTGCTGACGCCGTGGTGGTGGTAGTAATTGGCAAATTGCTAATGTCACTGAATTGGCATTCCCGTCTTTCCTCAAAATAGAGCAAACTAGGGTCTCATGAACAGTAGGGAAAATGTACATGTTTTCAACACTATGGCTTAACCCTAAATTTTAATTTATTCTACAACACAGTACTACTACAGTACGTACACACTCAGATATGAATTAATTTAAGAACACCAATTTTTCTTCGAGATAAAAATTAAAAAAAAAACACCAATTAAATTAACAGCAAACGACAAACTTGGACAATCTTGGACAATCTTGGATTTATGAATTTATGACATCATTCAAATTTGACTACAAATGTTAACAAAATAGAATGAATCCTTGTCTCCTTGAGCTAGCCAATGATCTTTGTCCAATATTAATTTCGATCGATTTCTCAAGTTTTAATTTAAAATATTTTCAATAGTTCTAGGGATGTCAATGGGCTGGGTCCAGGGAGAATCTGGATCCAAACCCAGTAACTAGATGAAAGTCCCAGTCCAACAAAGAAAACATCTGAACCCTAAACTAAGCTGAAACCTATGAATTGTCTAGATCTGGCCGGTTCCAGACAAATAATAAATACAAATTTTAAAAAATTATTATTAAATATTGAAAATTAAATATATAAGTAAAAATTCAAATTAGTGAGGTTTAGTTTATCTAAACTCCTTAATCAAGAGTCCATTAGAATTTAGAATGAAAATAAATTTAGTTTTAGATTTTATAAAAAAAATTGTTTTTCTTTAACAATTTAAACTATTTGTTATTTTTATAAATATTCTAAATTTTATATAGTTATATTTACTATTTAGGGTTTATATCCTAAACATGCAATTAATTGTAATTAAACTTAAATATACAACAAGTTATAATTCTAAACATGTAATTACTAGTTATAAACCTGAACATATAATTAATTGTAAATTTGAACATTCAAATACTTGTAAACTTGAACATTCAACTAATTGTAAACCTTATCATGTAACTAGTTATAAACTTGAAAATGTATTTTTTTTATAAACCTAAACGTACAAACAGATATAAACCTGAACATAGAACTTACAAAATTAAAACCCGGAGGAACATGTAAACCGATATAAACCTGAATATATAACTAGTTCTAAATTTGAAAATACAACTATTTAAAAATATGAACTTGTAATGTTAGTTATAAATCTGAACATGAAAGTTAAAAAATAAAGTAGTTAGTTATAAATATGAACATCAAGATATTGAGATGGAAAAATCATACAAGATCCGAAATAAAAAAATGTAGCTAGTTATTGGCTGCATATTGAGAGAAAAGATCAAGATATATTTTACTTTTTATTTATTGAATTATCTATCCTTATTTGTAATATAAAAATGTTATATAATTAAAATATAATTATATTTAAATTTAAAAAAAAATTAATTCAATATAAACTTTTTATTAAATATAAATAGGGATTAAGAATTATCGATTTATCTTAACTCTAACTAAAATGAGGTTAACTCTACCAAAAACAATTGTGAATTGTGAAGTGTCAATAGTTTTGATTAATTCTAGTTCCTTTTCGTTTTAACAATTGTAATAAGATGGAAACATGAACACACACAATGCATAAACTATTTAAAAAAGCCACAATACAAAATTCTGTTACAACCTGAGTATATTATGAATGTTTGTCTCCTAGAATATATTATGAATGTTATGAATGTTACAACCTGAGTATATCTAACAAAAATCAATTCAAACCACACTAGAATTTTGCATAAAAAATTTTCTCTCCAAATCAACATAATTATATATCCAAGCATGGACAGATTTTACTGATATGTTTTTTGAGTTAAAAAAAGGAGAAATATGGAATAAATAGCTGATGACAAGAAAATTGTGGTGAAATAATCACATAATAACGATGACTGGAATTTCGGTGATGAAGTAAAGTAAATACTAAATATTTCTCTGAATAATTGGTTAGCATATAAAATTGAAATAGAGATCAAGAAAAGAGAAAAGGTAATCGGAACTGTTTATTGTAAAAAAGATTCAGTTGAAATTCGAGCTAAGGATTAGGCATGAAGCTGCTGCTTTTGATTTTGATCCGAAACTTTGTTGGTGGGTTATTAGAGATTGGTTTTGGTCTAATTTCTTGCCCACTTGATATCACTACTGCAGTAGTCTGTGAATCAGTAAATGGTCTTTCAAGGCCTTGCTTCTCCGGTGCCATTGAAGTCGTAGATTTATCGTTATTTAATATTTTTGCTAACTCCTTCTCCTTTCTTTTCTTTTCTTTCTTCATTCGTTTTTTCTCCAAGTACTCTGGATCCTCCATTTTCTCCTCTCTTTTTCTTTTCTTTTCTTTGTGCTTTTTTTCTTTCTTCTCTTTTGATCTTGATTCTCTGACTTCTACAAGTGCTACAGTTTTAACTTCATCATGTCTATCAGGGAGACAGCTGCTTTTCTGTGTGTCCTCTTCACCATCACTTCTCTTCAAACTAGTTGGAAGAAATGATTGCTCTACAGGACTGCCAATTTTTGAATCTGCGGTACATTGCAACTCCCTACCCATATCATCATTGCTCACAATCTTCGCACTCCCAACACTAGCTGTCGTGTGAGATTCATGACCATGATGGATAAACTTTGTGTCCTCTATAAACTTTGTGTCCTCTAGAACTTGATTACTGGTGCCGACTGTCTCATTAACTGCGAATCTTGATGGTGCATCAACAGAAACCGAACTACTGCCTCCTGCATCAGTTTCATCACGTAAAATTTTACAACTTTGCATCAGATTATCCCGATCACTGCCTTCTTTTTTCAAAAATGCTGCAGGTTTCTTCACCCTGATCTTTAGCACCCTTCTTTCACAGTTAATGGAAATAGTTCCGGCATCCCTAACACTGAAAATACTTGGTTGGACTTGGACATCACTGGATTTAGTATTGCTAGGATGTAATAAATCTTTGCTAACACCTACAACACTTGGCTGGACCTGTACATCACTACTAGTAGCTTTGCTATTGCTAGGATGTAATAAATCTTTACTAACACCTACAACACTTGGTTGGACCTGTACATCACTACTAGTAGCTTTGCTATTGCTAGGATGTAATAAATCTTTACTAACACCTACAACACTTGGTTGGACCTGTACATCACTACTAGTAACTTTGCTTTTGCAAGGATGCAGCAAATCTTTACAATTATCTTCAGTTCCAGTTTCTGCAGTAAATGGCAATGCTTCGTCCTTTGTGATTTCTGCAGTCAATGACATATCTTTGGGATATTCACTCACAGCCAAAGTGTAAGATGTAATCACGTCTGTATTAACGGTTGGTTCCACAGTAGAGTCTTGATATCCAGATATTTTCATTCGTAACAAACCAGACTTTGTCTTCAATTCTTTAAATGCTTCTCTGTCAGAAATGGGAAGCAACGGAACTCTCATGACACCATAAAGTGAGGGAGGCCTGAAAATAAAAACAAAAAATGTCTCCAGTTCCCAAACATTATAACCAGTTCATTACAAATTTACAATTTTAAAAGTAAAACGTCAATTAAAGTAAACAATCAAATCCTAAAATGAGAAATGAATCTACATCAATATTCAATGGATGCCAATCCAAAGAAAACAGAATCAACCATATATTTTTATCGAAGTATTTTATTTATAAAAATGATAACTAGGTATATCTTTTTATGGAGAAAAAATCCTCAGCTACTTGTAGTGTAACTGTAAATACCTCACATTGTTTGATACAACACACAAGGTTAAATCCCCATGGACACCAACATAACAATTACCCTAGATCTATACAAAGCACAACAACTAAGACCGAACCTGAAAAAATTTAAGTGCTCAAATGGATGAATAATACATCTATCCTAAGTCCTAACATACCTAATCAATCTTCTTAGTTCTTACAGAACAGTCACACTTTACAGAGGGCTTTGTTTGTGTTTTATATAATGTAAATATTTGATTACTGAAAAGAAATGAAATTACAAACAGACAAGAATATCAGCATCTACCTCAACGCGACATCCTTCAAGAAAAAAAATCACACATTGGCAGAAAGTATGGGATTCAAGCATTCTGATGAAGTCATGAAACACCCTAGAAGCATAAGCAACTAGTAATAGGGAATGCTATTAAAATTAATGACTGGGATTACACCCATTCCATTCCTGTTCAATGGGTGTAAATATAATCGGGCAATGCCCACATTTTATTTTTCATTTTAATGAAAATTTAACTTTAACAAAAAAAATTACATACAGACAGATTAACATTTAATTAGGTGCAACCTTTGGAGACATGATACACCTATTATGGAAGTATGGGAGACTAACCTCCTGAAGCAGCATATCTAGTTATATATATAACTAGATGTCTAGATTACATAACTAATTGGAAAGAATCAATGGGACTTTAGCTCATTTCCCTGTTTGCTTCTTTGTTATGTAAGTCTATTCTCCATCAGGGCACTGCCCTTCTATTTTATTAATGAAAAAAATTAATTGCATCAAAAAACTAGGTGCACTCCCAACTCCCTCAGTTGATCCCAAAAACACTAAATGCACCCCTAATCATTAAATAAACTAAATACACCACTGACCTCGGATAAATCCACTAAGTGTGGGCATATTTCCTGATTTAACTTTTCTTATAGGGTTTAGTGGTGAACCAATAATAATTTATAATTGTGTATATGTGTGTTGAACTGCTCATGTTTAAATATGATAATTATACTAACCTGCCAGCAATAATTTGTAGAATGCAAAATAAGTAGTGCCGAAGAAATATATTATCGAAAGCTTTGGTCCCACTGAGAAAGCGTAGAAAAGCAATTAAAGTGGATTTCTTTGCACAATAGACGAGTTCAGAAACGTTGTTTCCTTCACACAAATGCATCATGTGAACTGCCATCTTCACTTGACCTGGTGATAAAAGGAACAAACAATATTTATGTTCTGGGTCTCAGAATTTGCATTTATCAAATCTTTTCATGTATTTATGTTTATTTCCTATAGTATAGTGGTGATCGAATGGAGCAAACATTCACCAAAGAAATACCCTCCTTCATATAGAAAAATGGTTACTTTGGAGAGTTATGCAGAGAAGCTCTCGTGAGGAAGATAATGATAATCACTGCATTATTCCAGGAAACACTAAGTCTAATTATTGAGTGGATTGGAAATTCAGATCTAACTGTAATACTACTTTACTGTAGTGGATGACGGATGACCCACTGAGATAAAGAAGAACTAACTACCATCCACATTCCACAGTAAACTAGACAACTTTATTAATAACCCCTCCTTTTTAAGGATACTTTATTAGTAATGATTTTTGTAGATTAGGGTTGTGGTTTTCTAATGAATTTTTTATTGTTTTAGGGTTTTTAAATTGGACGAATTTCATGAAAACAATTACGAACAACAACTACCTATTGAAGAAGGTAATGAAGTCATTGACAACAACATTAAAGAAGAAGACGATGAAGATGTTCAAGAGGATTCAACTACAAATGTCGATCGTCATAGTCCGCCGGAAGAGATAGATACTAGTATCTATGACCCATCGATCGACGAAAAATTATAATTGGATATGAAGAGCACACAATCCGTTCAATGACTTCTTTGTGGACTCGTTTATACCGATGGAATCCACTCAAGTTCATTCGAATGGTGGAAAACTAGGCGTGCGAGCGTGTCCGAAAGCTCCAATAAGGATTAGAGACAAGATCTTAAAGGTTTTGCAAGACAAGATCTTGAAGATTTTGCAAGACAAAATCGTCTCGAAAAAAACACTATCGAAATGGTAATAGTATCATTTGTGGAAAAATGGCATTGAGTGGTACAAAATGGTCATAGACCGACATTTGTGGTACAAAATCGTCATTTTCCAATTAAGAGAAAAATGGCATTGAGTGGTACAGGTTCAACTTCATCGATTGCAATGAAGAAGACAATGGACTTTGGATTGAAGGTCGGTCCTTTAGGTTTGACTCCTCTAACAAAGGCTGCATTTTTCTTGAATCCGAGTTTCTACTACAAGATGAAAGGGTATTGTTTAATTCTTCATTTCTGCTTCATCAATGAATTTACGAGTCGTTTAATTTCATTTTTTCCAACTACAATGATCTTGAAACAAGGGATGAGTGTGCGGAGTATGAGATAGCATTCAATGAATGCGTTGACCGAATGATTATTGATGATTTGCCCCGCAAGATGACAGTCTTATGGAGCAGACGCAATAATTGGAATGGTTGAAACTACACATTAAGTCTGTAAATCCTAACCCTAACCCTAACTCTAAAGTTATCCGGATCCGACCGAATAAAATCTGGATTTGAAAATCCGAATCCGGATTTCCAGATAATCCGAATCCGGATAACTTTAGAGTTAAGGTTAGGATTTAATAATTATAAGTTAATATGTTATAAAGATTTATAATTATAACTTAGGTAATTCGTGTTGACGAGTGAATGGGTCACAAGTATTGATGGAGCATGCAATGAGTGGGTGTATACTGAAGAGTGGGTGTATACTGAAAAATTATCTATACTGTTTTTTATTTAGTGTAATGATAATTTTGCAATTGAAATATCATACATAATTTGGAATTAAATATAAGATTCTTGCAAATAGATGGAACTAGAAGTGTCTGTGGCCAGAATATAAATCCATTGTATGTGAGGATTTTTGCTCTGCCATAAAAAAACTCTTTCACCTTTTCCTATAATAATAATTTCCTTACCTCCATTACCTCCAGGATGATTGGATGAACATCCTCAAGATCAGCCACATTATGTGTCATAATGTGTTTCCCCCACTATCTTAGACACTATTGGGGATCTGCAAGTTATCATGAGGAATCACAGCAAAAGCTACATATGCAAAGTTTCCTCCTCTGTTTGAACAAATTAGTGCATCATGACCCTTTTTGTTATATATCTGGCAAATAATCTATAATAGAACAGCTGCTGGTGTTGGTACTGAAACAAACTGAATGGTCGGTCTTATTGGACAAATGTGTTATGCTAGAGAAGGAGCACCTTCACTTCCTCTGTGACCCCTTGCCTTGGGTTCCTTTACTGAAACTTGCTACTGCTTGCATTGTTAGAAGTGTCAGAATTATTATGTTTATGATAATTCTTACTCTTACGACCATAGAATGCAGACCCTTCAGTGATTTTCTGAGTGTTGAACCTCTAAAATTAGAGTTCCTAACTCCTGAGTGACAAGTAGACTAAAGATTTCATCAATGGTCTTGGGTTCCTGAAAGAATAGAATAGTCACAAAATCACCAGTGACATAGTCTATAATTTCATATTTTTTTAGTGGCTCACCAGATGTCATCAGAGAATCAGCTAAGGCTTGGATGCGACGGAGATATTCCTCCATTGACAGAAGTAGAACAAAGGTTTTCTTCATCATCCAGAGCTTATCTTTGAGATTTCAGATATTTTTTGGAGAAGAATGACACTTTTTTCTCCAACATGATCCAACCAACCTTCACGAGATGTCTCACAACTCAATAGATACGATTGTATCAAGAAGTAAATAGTCACTGTTATCCAGCTAAGAACTAATTTATCATTCTTGACCAGTCACGGTATTCTATTGGTGTGGCAACATCAGTTTGCGGCGGAGCATTGCCGCCGGTAACATGACTTGTAAAGTCATGTGCAGCAAAGAAGTCGAGGCAAGGAACTGTTTCTCCCAGCATATGTAATTTTGGCGGTCTATTGGTTCACGGAACCACGATGCAATGTTGAATTGCATCGGATTGGAACGAGCAGTGATGGAAGACAATGCAGACATATACCCATCTCCAACCACCGACGATGCTTTTGACATTGTAAAGAAGGTGTGACAAAGTCTCTTGCGCGGCTACCTGACCAGATCGAAGGGTTATTACTTATTAGCCACCCAGACTTATACCATATAAAAAAATGGCCACCTTGGAGAATTCTGCAGAGAAGCTCTTGCGGAGAAGACGGCAATCATATTAGGCATCACTGAGCCTACTTATTGAGTGGATTGGAAATCCAGATCTAACTGTATTACTACTTAATTGTAGCGGAGGACCCACTGAATAAAGTACTAACTACCATCCAAAGTAATGTGGTTATTATTAATTACCTATAAAGTAAACTAAACTACTTTATTAATACTCCGTTATAAACATGGAATAAGTTTATACTTTAAGTGTGTTAGTTATCCAAATTAAGAAAAACCAAGGTTCCGGATGCGCCTCTGCGCGATGCGCCGCCGCCTGGAGCATCTGAGCATATGCGTGCATATGCGCTCAGATGCGCCAGTGGCATTTTCGTAAATATTTATAAAACTATAGGAAATTAATATTTTTTCATATATCTAAATTATATTAATTAAATTTTTTAGTTAAAAATATATTGGATAGAAAAATTAATATAATACATCTATTTATTAATTATTATAACACCCTATAATTCATTGTAACACCAAGGTTTAAAAACCGGTTAATCATTTAGGGGTATTTTCGTAATAATATAGCTCTATAAATGGCTAGGGTTTCTTTAAACTTATAAAAGAGAGGCTTTTATAAAAAGAAAATAATAAATAACCCAAGAGGCTTTTAAAAAATAATAACGTAATGGGCTGGGCTGGGCCTTCTTTAATACATCTACAACATAAAAAA
>LFYR01000788.1:292223-324292 GCA_001185155.1 Zostera marina
ATATGTGTAGTAGTATATTTTGATGATATACTTATATTCAGCCACACAAAGGAAGATCACTTGGAGGATATCAGAAAAGTACTTGTTATACTGGATAACAACAAACTGAGGCTAAATTTAAAAAAATGTGAATTCATAGTTCATGAAGTACCTTTTCTTGGATTCATAGTTGGGAGGCAAGGGTTACAAGTAGATCCACAGAAAACTGAAGCAGTGGATAATTGGCCTGCACCCAAGGTTCCGGATGCGCCTCTGCGCGATGCGCCGCCGCCTGGAGCATCTGAGCATATGCGTGCATATGCGCTCAGATGCGTCAGTGGCATTTTCGTAAATATTTATAAAACTATAGGAAATTAATATTTTTTTATATATCTAAATTATATTAATTAAATTTTTTAGTTAAAAATATATTGGATAGAAAAATTATTATAATACATCTATTTATTAATTATTATAAGTTTATAACACCCTATAATTCATTGTAACACCAAGGTTTAAAAACCGGTTAATCATTTAGGGGTATTTTTGTAATAATATAGCTCTATAAATGGCTAGGGTTTCTTTAAACTTATAAAAGAGAGGCTTTTATAAAAAGAAAATAATAAATAACTCAAGAGGCTTTTAAAAAATAATAACGTAATGGGCTGGGCTGGGCCTTCTTTAATACATCTACAACATAAAAAATACTCTATAATAATAATTTATTTAACCACACATTTTTAGTCCTACATCGATAGAATTCAAAAAACACAAAGAAGGTTGATCTATAAATAAAGATTCATTTTGTCTAAAACAAATATGAAGTCTAAAGAGTGGGAGGAGCTTATATTAAAAATAATATAACTCTTTTCATGGACCAATGTATATTAATAATAAATTTTTTTTGCCTTTTTTTTAAAAATAAAAACAAAACACTGTTTTAAGTTATTTAAATAACTTAAAACAGGCCTGGATCCGGGTCGGATTTTACCCGGATCCGACCCGGGTCCGGCTAAGAGAGATGCGCCTGGCGCATCTCCCTCTGGGGGCGCATCATCGCATATGCGCGCATAATGCGCGCATATGCGCGCGCACCCGGAACCTTGCCTGCACCAACAAACATCACTGAAGTAAGAAGCTTCCTAGGTCTGGCCTCATTCTATAGGAGGTTCATAAAGAACTTTAGCACTGTTGCGGGCCCAATTTCTGATTACATGAAGAAAAGACAGTTCCTATGGACAAAGGAAGCTGAATTAGCCTTTAAAGTACTCAAAGAAAAGCTAAAATCAGCACCTGTACTTGCACTTCCAGACTTTGAAAAAGTGTTTGAATTAGAATGTGATGCAAGCATTATGGGAGTGGGGGCAGTGATGAGCCAAGGAGGGCACCCCATAGCATTTCACAGTGAGAAATTATCAATGGGAAGAAGAAACTGGACAACTTACGAGCAGGAGTTGTATGCCTTAGTGAGAGCTTGTAAGGTATGGGAACCGTATCTGAGTGGAAGGGAATTTGTAGTGTCTACTGATCATCTAGCACTAAAACACATCAATAAATCGGCAAACACAAACAGAATGCACGCGAGGTGGATTTCGTACTTACAAAAATTTGATTTCACAATTAAACACCAAGCAGGCAAGAACAACACAGTAGCTGATGCCTTAAGCAGAAGAAGGTTTGTACTCACCATCATGAGAGCCACAGTAACAGCTTTGGATGCTATTAGAAATTCATATGACAGTGATGATGATTTTTCTGAAATTTGGAAAGAATGTAAATCTGGAAAACAGGCAGCAGAGTTTAAAATTGAGCAGGGATTTCTATTCAAACAGAACAGATTATGCATCTCAAAAACTTCACTCAGATTACAACTAATGCAGGAGACACATGCTGGGGGTTTAGCAGGACACTTTGGGAGAGACAAAGTGATTTTTCAGCTAGAATCTAAATTTTATTGGCCATCTTTAAAGAGGGACACAGAAAAATTTATTAAAAGGTGCCAAACTTGCCAAGAAGCAAAAGGAGTAAGACAGAATACTGGATTATATATGCCTCTACCAGTTCCAACTCAACCTTGGACAGATCTTTCCATGGATTTCGTGCTTGGATTACCTAAAACTAAGGCAGGATTTGATTCAATATTCGTGGTAGTGGACAGATTCTCCAAAATGGTCCACTTCTTACCTTGTAAAAAAACCAGTGATGCCTCTTATATTGCAAAACTATTTTTTAAAGAGGTGGTAAGACTCCATGGTGTACCACAGTCCATAGTTTCAGACAGGGACTCTAAGTTCCTATCACATTTTTGGAGAATTTTATGGGCCAGATTTGATACTAATCTGAAATTCAGTTCCACCTGCCACCCTCAGACAGATGGACAGACAGAAGTAGTAAACAGATCATTGGGAAACCTTCTTAGAGTCTTGGTCGGTAACAACCGTAAACAGTGGGATCAGTGTCTTCCCCAAGCTGAGTTTGCCTTCAACAGTATGCCAAATAAATCTACAGGGTGTTCCCCATTCTTGGCAGCTTATGGTCAATTACCCAAACAAGTGGTGGACATTAATTCAATTCCATCAAACAATGCTGTGGTTGAAGATATCGTGTCAAACAGCAAGAAAATTCATGAACAAGTTCAGAAATCTTTTGAGGCAGCCAATGAAAAATACAGAGAAGCAGCAAATAGGTCCAAAAGATTTAAATCCTTTGAAGTTGGCGAATTTGTAATGGTACACCTTCGTAAAGACAGACACCCAACTGGATCATACTCTAAGTTAAAGGCAAAGAATTTTGGACCATGTGAAATCTTAAAGAAGATAAACGATAATGCTTATGTGGTGGATATTCCTGCAGAATTCAACATCTCTTCCACATTTAATATTTCAGACTTGAGAAAATATTACCCTCCAGAGGCAGAAGATGCACAATTGAGGACAATTGCCATGAGAGAAGAGGCGCCTGATGCAGAGCATCTTAGTTCTTTGTGTAATTCTGCAAATTACCTTTTTACCCCTAATATTGGAAGTATTAACAGAGGGCCTCAATTAGATGAGCACACCCCTGAACAGGCTCAAGCTTGGCTCGAGATGGCTCGAGCCATTGTGCTTCACCTTTGAAGCCAATTAACTCACATTGTGAAGGTTGTCCACTACACATAATGTGAGTATAAAAGACCAAGTGGACCCAAAGGAAGGGCTAGTTATTATTTTATTATTGAGAAGGTATTATTTCTCTCTCCCGTTTTTTCCCTACCTTTCTATCTTCCTATTTCCGTTTTTTTCCTACTTGCTATTCCCGATCAGAATTGATCCTTGGTGGAATCCTTGAAAATTCCAGATCTACATCCCTTCTTACAAGAAGTTTCCAATCTTCTTTCTTCATCTCTCCATAGAACAGTCCTGTTCTATATTAAAATGTTATGTTATAGTTTTTACTACACGTTTGCAGAGTAAATATATTTACAGGTTTTATCATATATTTACAGGTTTAAAAAATATATATATAAATAGGGGGTATATATGCAATTTTAAAAAAAATTATATTTATTTACAAAAATGCCATTATCGCTTTTTCAGCTTTCAGCGCGCTAAAGCGCTCAAAGCTGAAAAAGCGGAACCTGAAAAAGATGACCGCTTTATAGCTTTTTGAACTATGGGTGGAAGTACTAGTGTATTTGATATTTTCCAGATTGACTGACCTAGAACTTCTACTACTTTAATGAGAATTCCTCTAGTATACTCACAATTGAAATAGATGTGACTATATGTTTCCTCCTCCATATTACATAGTAGACGTTTAGATAAACTTTAAAAAATACTAGTATATCATCTGGCGTACATGGGTTAATAGAGGTGACTCCATTAACTTGATAAGTGTCAAACCTCCCTTAGCTCAATTTAACTCAAGCCTAGGACAAAGCCCAATAAAGTGGATTGGAGTCTCATGGTGGAGTTTCCACGCTCACAACCATGAGTATGAATCTGAGTGGACTCATGCTGGTGAAGGCAGTTGAGATTTTATAACTAATTGAGGTATTTTCTACTCATTCTTCTTCTTTTCTATTCCGATCTAGATCTATATTCTTTTCCTTAGGATTGCATTAATTCCAGGATTGGAATTGATTATTAGAACATATCTTAAAAATCACAGTTGGTGTATGTAATCCAATCTAAGTTTAAGAACATTGTTCCATTAAACACTATAAGTGATCCAGATGTAAATAATGGGGGAGTAAACTCGATCCCTTTTTATTATCAATGAGTAGGATATATATACAATTCAGTATAACAGAAATTAGTTATTCTCTGTACTACAAATGATAATGAAATTACTAATTAGCCCATAGAAGTAATTGACTATTCATATTAAGAATAATAGAATATAGCTATTATGCGTAATAGAACTAATTCTAACATACTCCCCCCTCAAGAATGATGATGTGAACAAAACAGCTTGTCCTTGAGATCCTTGAAGGGCTTAGGCTTCAATGCTTTAGTGAGAATATCAACTTGTTGTAGAACATTTGATATGCGTTGTACAACAAGAGTTTTATCCTCCATCCTTTCTCGAACAAATCTGAAATTCATGGCTACATGTTTGATTTTTAAATGATAAACGGGATTAGCAGCCAAATGAGTTGCTCCAAAGTAATCAGAAAACAACTAATCCAGATGAATCCTCAATTCTTTCAACAGAGAACTAATCCATTCATTCTCAACAACTGTTAAGGCAATGGCTCGAAACTCAGATTTTGTGCTTGACCTAGCAACAGTAGATTGCTTGAAAAAGAAATCTACTTCTGAATATAAGTCTGAATTTGCTTCCATTGGAGTAGGAGATGGTTTTAAATTGTCAAACTTGTTGAGTTTCAGCAAACTGACAAGATACAATTGCTGATCCAAAAATAGTCCATGTAAATATTTTTAAACTCTAATTCCCTTTGGTTTTTAAAAAGAGGGGTGGCGAAGCTTCAATCAAGACTGAAAATAAGGCACTTGATATTGCACTTTGCACTCCCGGTCGGCTTGACAAATAGAGGTGAGAAGCCTAGGGTTCTAAGAGTAGATGTAAGTGCCTCCCGTTTAACAGTGTTAAATGCATGTCGAAAAGAAAAGAAAAGAAAAGAAAAGAAAAGAAAAGAAAAGAAAAACTATATTTAGCCTGGAGCGGCGGAGCGGGAGCCCTGGACTATTTTTAGTATGGGCTTTAAAATAAAATAAACATTTTGGGCCTGTTTAGGACCATATTTATGTATTTTTAATCTAAACCCCGCTTAGTTGCACTATGCGATATGTGGCCGCATAGTGAGAACATTGTTCATGAGATCAATGCTAAGGCAACATCTTTTATGAATTCTAGACTCAACCTTTGAGACAACCTAAGGTTCTAGTAAAATGAAATCATTAGGGATATCAGTTATTTATCACTAAGAATAATGCTAGACCTTAATGGGTCTGTCCATCTCTCAGAAATCTTTTATGCAATTCTGAGCTTGTCCTATTTAATGGAATTTTACTTTTACCAAAAAGAGTATATCTTCTACATTCAAAATTTCAAAGAATAAACAGAATGCAGTTTTATTCACATCAATGTCCTACCTCACAGTATTACCTCAAGAACAAAATACTCTGGAATATCATGGAAGTTGTTTGACCTGGAATGAAACCACAACAATAAATTTTCTACAAAGAAAACATTGACCCTACAACATTAACCATTCCAAATTTCAAAGAACGAGAAGAAGAAAATTAGCTTACTTAGGCAGTCCAATATCTGTATCATATCTTCTACTTTTATAAAACTTAATTAAATGGAGTAAACCAGTTAAGTCAGAATCCTGAAAAATAAGCAAATAAATTACTAAAGTATTTGTAGTTTGTGCTAAATCTAACAAGATCTAAGAAGATGAATGTTAAATAGTAATTATAGTTATAATTTCCCATGTTAAAGTGAAGTGATAAATGATAAAAATACCTCAGAAGATGCATGTGCCAATGCTAATGCTGCTTCGATCCTGACCCTCCAAAATACCTTATATAAACAAAACAAAAAAAGCGAGGCAACACAATCTTTAACACAGAACAAAATTTATAAAAAATAGTGCAAACAAAACACACTCTAAGAAAAACATTATCACCTTTGAGTCGTGTAGAAAATTACTAAGAGCACTGATGATAGAAAAGGAAAGGTGAGGTAAAGTTCTAAGAGCCGTTATTGCCTCTGATTGAGCTACAACGTCCTTGTCCTTCTCTAGTTGATTGATCTGGCAAAAAAGTAAGAATGAATCATAATATCATATATCGTCTTTTTTGAAAAAATGGTAATTGTATGGATTTCTTTTTGAAATAGATTAAAAAAATCATTAGAATAATGAGGGGCAATGCCCGAGTTACACTGAATAAAACAAAAAGATAAAAAGGGAGACGGATTTGTTGACCCATTAACACTTTTTAATTGTCTA
Organism: Zostera marina; assembly: GCA_001185155.1. Lineage (NCBI taxonomy): Eukaryota > Viridiplantae > Streptophyta > Magnoliopsida > Alismatales > Zosteraceae > Zostera > Zostera marina. Next base: position 298,663 of record LFYR01000788.1, read on the forward strand.
TGCTACCTAGTTATAATCAACTAGATAGACTGCTCTCAGGAGGATGGTCTTCCAGATATGAAATATAGTATCCTCCAAAGGGTGACAACAACTTTTTTTATGGAACTCTGGCCTGAAACTTCCAGGAGAGGCTGATGTCCTTGATGACTTCACTAAATAAAACTTCCAGGGATCGCAATGCGTGTTGTTTTAATCTTTTGTTTCTTTCCGTCCATATATGCCATGATAGGGCTCCTATAACATCATTCCATAATTGGCCCCAAGTAGATGAGTGATGAGTAGTTTTCTGACAAGCCTCTGTTAGATCCCCCAATCTAATATCAAGACTGTTTGTTAGGTGAGGAGTAGGGATATTCATAATTTTCCAAAAAGATCGGTTAAGCATTTCCACTAGAGGGATAGGTATGGACCTTGTGTATGTGCAGTTAAAGAATAAATGGCTCCTTGATTTATCTTTAACATTACATAAAAGGCACACCATATCCCCTCAATCTCATGAAAGTTATAATATACCCCAATTAAGAACTTAAATATATCAGCTTTAAATGAAGATCTCCGTAGGTCCACCGGAAATTGGGTCAAAGATCTTGCCGGAAATGGGAGGAATCGGGAGGGGGTAGACTGTTTTTGCATTTTTTGCGATTCAAAGTTCAAAGTTTTTTCACTATGAGTCTGAATCAGTAAGAAGGAGCTCAATCACCCGCGAGGAGTAGGTTAAGTTGAACCCCGTTACCGAAACATTCATATTTTGTGTGATTTATTACTTTCCTTTCTCATTTAAATTTTTTCTTAAAATTCCTTCAATATTTCTATTCTATCTATTCATAGATAGAACAAAACAATGTCGACTAGAGAGAACTAGAGAGGCACCAACATTTTGAGTGAGAGCAATTTACATGTAAATATGCATTGTAATCTCTCGATTTTTCCCCAATAAACTATAAAAAAAATATATTACAAAAAAATGAGAATGCTAAGCATTGAATGAAATCATACCCACATAGGTACAGGTTGGTGGAAGTGAACTTCTGCGAGGTATTCCATCTCAGGATCTACTCTAATCCAAAGCAACGGTAAATCCATACTATATGTGAGAGAGAATATACATATCAAATTTTAAAACCCGGAGCAATCGAGACTCAAGAGAGAGAAAATATTAAAGAATCTACAAAATAAATATACCAAGTGCGTGTATCAAGGGCTGAAATTGCATCATTATTATCATCAGATCCATCAGCTTTAATAAGCTTTTTAGGTTTCTGTAAGCGTTTCGAAGCAAGCCGAGAGTGCAATTGTACTTCAAGAAGTTGCAAGGGTTCCCCAGACATGGCAAGACTTGGATGGTCATATGTTCCATCAAGTTCATGAACCCTGACACTCATCATCCCAGGCCAACTAAAATCAGCTTCTCGCTCTTCCAACTCAGGATTCACAGAGACAGAACTACTTGTCGCAGTTGAAGTACGCATTACAGCTAGTTCAATCATATTTTTACGTTTTATATAAGAAAGACCCAACCTTAAAAGAAAATAACAAAGAGGAGTTAAGAAGAGATAGATTTAAGCAGCAATATGAATAATATGAAATTAATAATTCTCTAAAACATACCTTAAAACAGGGCACCCACACGAGCCCACCCAACGAGGAAAAAAATCCTTTAAAAATGAACGTTCCAAATTACCAACCTTATTCGCAAGATGTCTGAACTGAGGAAAAAGAAGATATAATATCATTTTTTAACTCTTTTTTGATGAAAGTAAAAAAAAAATCATTAATAGTGAAGGGCAATCATCAGAATACATAATGAAGATATGAAAAGAGAAATAAGGGACATAAGTAAACCCATAGACACTTTCCTATATGACTATTGTTGGGGGTTTTATGAGTATTCTGGAATTATAACTTAAGTATTGATTGCTATTAATACTCCTGACATTCTGCAATAGGTCTCTCAAAAGGTTTGGTCCTTGGTGTTTGGTAAGATACTCCATACTGTAAAGTGCATTCTGCAGTTCTACTGCACAAATCTTTGTTAGAGTTAATTGCGCTAAATGCAATTATTTCAATGGGAAATTAATTAATTGCTAAGGGAGGTATAAAAATATATGGAGAATATTCCTCATAGGCTGGTTAAAAAATAAGTTAGTAGATAATCATTAGGGTTTGATTCCCTAGATAACTACTATATATGTCTTTCTCTGTTTCCTTGTAATTGTGAACTCGAATTTTCTTTGATCAATAAGGGTAGGAGAAATTCAATCACCCCGGAGAGTAGGCATGGCTGAAGTGCTGAACTGTTAATCAAACAGTAGCTTGATTAAGATCCCAAGATCGCACTCCCTCACTTGACAGTGGCACTCAATTCACTCTCTGAATTCTCGATTTACAAAAGTAAAGCAGTAAACTAAAAATTAAGAACACAAGATTTATAATGGTTTCATGGTTTCACTGAAGATGGTGTACATTCACTTTTCTTGCCTTGGTGAATGCTCTTTATAAATAGAGGATTGAGGAACATTAATTGGGCTGGTCCCAATTAATATCTCTTTTTCTTTCTTTTTGAAAGCAATTAAATTTCATTAAAAAAGAAAGGCAATGCCCAAATTACAAAATAGAGAATAAAAATACAAATACAAATAAAAGTAAAAAAAGAATTGAGCAAGAAGCTCATTGACTCTCTCTCTCATTAGTTATATAGTCTAGTTATAAATTAACTAGATACGCTGCCTCAGGATGTTGGTCTCTCCTACTTGATGCTTCCATCGTAGAAGTCTCTAAAGGGTGACAACAGCTTTTCTTGTAACACTCCGAATCAAAGGAGAGACTGATGATTGATGAATATCTCATTTATTGGCCCAAAATAGGGTACCAATAAAATAGACAGCCTCCACATTCATAACACTCATTTACCATTACCTCAACATGAACCCCTTAAACAAAATATACTTTTTTGTCTTGTGTGTCTGTGTGCAATTAATAGTCTCCTTAAATATATTATTCTTTTCCTTCTACCGAATCTTCTTGTGTGTTATTGCCGATCTGGTTACACAAAATCAAATCAGAACATTGACAGAGAGATCGGAATGATACTTAGTGAACAAACCTACAATTTTAGCAGAAAACACCTAATCCACCTTTTTCCTTGGAAAGGGTTGTTTGTTTCTAGATTTTCTTCTATCCTAAATGAATTGGTATGCTAATCTCTAAATCTTTCTGATGACTGGATTTGGTAGGATGGGTTCTTTAAGTCGAATAATTATATTTTCCAGCTATTATCAAGTTCACCAGTTAGACTCTACCTCCATATGAGGGACATTTTCCTTTCAATTTAGCTAATATCTTCTATGATGGATGAATGAGTTTCCAATACTAACCATGAGACTTTTTCTTTAAATAGATAGGAATGCTAATGTGCGCTCTCCTTTTTGTATTGGTATCACGGATTTATATAATATAAATATATAATAATATATATCATAGAAAATAAAATAAAATAGTTGAATTAGTAATTGGTTATTTGTAAATTAAAATACGATATTGTATATAAATTAAAAGTGTGGTCTTACCTCCCTTGTGCTAAGAGTTCGTAATGATGTTTTATCTTTAGCTCTATGAACTATATCTTGCAGAATCTGAAAGAAAACCAAGGGTGATAATGTGATAAGGATTCAACTACAATTTTTTTGAATAATTTTTTTTTTTTTTTTAAAAAAAATCAACTACAATAACTGCTATTTCTTTATGGTGACAAAAACAGTTCTTTCAAGTAGGCTTATAATTTTTTTTGATGCAATTAAGTTTTTCATTAATAATAAATAAAGGGCGATGCCATGATTACAGTGAAAAAAAACAAATTAATAAAAATATGGAGATGAGCTTTGCGCTCTTTTTGACACTTTCCACTCAGACATACTGCCTACTATAAATTAGGTTATCTGTTTCAAGAGGTTGGTCTCCCACATTTGTATTGTGCTACTCCGATGAGTGTCAAAAGTTTTTCTTGAACATAATAGACCCCAGATTGGTGAGTGATGTGATTTTTGACAAACATCGGTAAGGTCTCCTATCCTGATATCTGACTGATTTGTGGTGGGTGTGGATATGTTAGGGATTTTCCAGAAAATGTCATTAGGGGAGTAATATGGCTATAAAGTAGATGCAATTGAAAAATAAGTGCCATCTACCAGCCCTCTGTAAAATTCTGCAATGGCATATGGGGCCACTAATCGAACTTGCTCTGAATGTGACCTTCAGCAGAGGAATTATTTATTCATGTGAAGTCCCCATCAATGGAGGAGAGCTCCTTCATTAGATTAGCCTGGTCGGTAGTTTGAATGAACTCTCCTGATCCTCCATGACTGTATGTACCATATCCTCTCCTATTTTCTGAACACTTGACTTCATTAAAGTCCCCAGCATAATCCATCGAATGGCACTGTACAGTGCTCCTACGGCAAATAAAGCAAACCATGAGTGTTTTTTGTCTTCTCTGGAGTTGATTGCATAGACCACAAGATGGAGCAAAATCCAATAGAACAGTATATTAAATTCACAGTAGGAACTCTGGAGAAAAAAAATCCAATCCGAAGATCTTAGATCTGAAAATACTGATCTATTGGAATCCACCAATAGTTATACTAGAATCCACTAGTATAAAAGACAGAATGGAAATCTACCAAATTCGATGAACACTCTAGAAATCACAAGAAAATAGAAGGAAAGTAAGAGAGAAAATAAGAAATTCACCTTGGCAAAATAGCATAAACCATCCTCCTCCTTTAGTTCACTCCTATTTATACTCTCGTTGTATAAGAGTGCAAAGTCCACAATGGGAGTGGTCAGCCCAATTAAAGGGACTCGAGTCAACTCGAGAAAATTACCTTGTAGATCATTGTAATGGGCTACATCACCACAATCACCAAAACTTCCAACCCACCTTGATTGATTATGTGAAGGTGAATGAATTGCTTGTGCTGCCTACTGATAGAGCCTTTCCAAGTGTCCTTATTCCACCCAACCCAAATTGCATCCGGGTTTTCTGCCTCATCGGAAATGAGGATGAAACAGAAATCCCCATTCTCCCCAAAAGAGTTCCTTACTGTGGCAAAATTCTTGGTTTTGATCTATATCTCGAGCAACCCAAAGATCCCAAAACACATCTTCCTCAAGTGCTCTCTCACCTCATACTACCTTCCAGATGAGTTTAAACTTTAAACACCTCACATTCCACATTGTGAAAGCCATCGGGTACTACCTTCCAGCTCTATAGAGTTAGCACTACTACATCGGATTCTAAGACTACTTCTGTATTGTCTAGAAACACAGACCACCCTCTCATTAATCCTCGCCATCTTCTTCTTTCTTCCCTCAACCCTCTCGTATTATTTAATATCAAGTAGATAGATAAAGAATGTGGAACTCTTTCCCCAAGCTCTAAGTTTCATAAAGGTTGTTGGGTACCTCCATTTTATTCAATCTTCCTTTGGATTGATGAAACTAACTAATACAAAAAACAACCACTGGCAAATCTACAAAATGAGTAAACCCATGTGTTAATTGTGTTTTCACCTTACGGAAAGATTCTGGACCCATCTGCTTCTCTAACATTTGAAGAACTGTAACCTAAAAAAGAAAACATGAAATATATATAAAAATAAAGAAATTAACCAGAGAGCAGACACAAAAAGGTAAAAACGAAGTATTAGGGTTGATAACCTACAGCTTTCCAAGAGCGTATTTTTTCATACAACCCAATTGATTGGGTTCCATACAAGTCTTTAGAAGCTGCAGGTGAACTCAAAGCAGTTGCACCAGTAAGATCGTGTTGGGAAACAGCATGATTTGCCTACATGGATAGTTCAAATTGATACACATAAAATTCATTATTACAAATTTGACAATGCAACATTGCAAGTCTGCAACAGCATGCATAAGTCAATCCTTTAACAGTCAATATTCAAATAGAATAGATTAATATTAGCTAGACCGAACAGGATAATCCGTTAATGGAAATTAATCAAATTATACAGATTACAGAAAGGTAACCTTGTAACGGCGAAAACGAGCTTCATTATTACCAAGTGAATGTTTAATGAACATATCTGTGAGAAAACCAGCAAGGCCATCCAACAACCATTCTGCAAGAAATATACGGCTCCAATATTATACCAATGTATGAATCCTTTATTTACGTGCAGTTAAAAATGAAAACATCTATTATTCAAAAACATACCATCCATTGTAGATTCCGCAAGTATATAACATCCAAACCATTGTCTTGCGAGGGCATAAGAAAGTTTAATCATAGTATTGATCGTCTGAGAGGTGTAAATTTTAGTAATCAAACTATATTGATTATAGAAAATAAGAAATGATTTGGATTATGATTTCATTTTGGTTTTCCACTTATAAAATAGTGGTTATTGGAACTTCGAGTTCCACAGTTCTTGAGATGCTAAGGAATAGTACTTTTCAACCATAGGTCTACTATCTCTTACATAGAAGGCTTCCACTTTTCTACATAACCTTGTGATATTGGGTCAAGCTGCCTCGAACTGCTGCCTGATGTGGGTGCTGGATGTTTGAAATTGCTCCAAAATTTCAAAGCTTCTCCTCTATAATCCCTTGCTCTGTTATTTACTTTCCTCAGTTCATGGTTGCTATTTCTAGCAAACCCTTCATTCCAACGAAAGTGTTTCTAGACTTCATCTCCCTTTCTCCTCTCAGAACTCCACCTTCCGGCTATAGTTGGAAGAACAGGAGTTCTTGCTCCCCTAGGGTGCTCACTTAGTAGAAATTTAAGCCTTACCAGCTTACTGTCGAAGTAAAATAGGAGTGATGGGAGGGGGGAAACCCGACGTGCGGCCTTTCCCGTCTTTTGGCTATCCTAATTGTGATATTTTCCGTCTTTTTTCACCAGGAAACCTTACCATCACATCAACCCAATTCTTCTTCAGTATGTAAGCTGGATAGAGTATAACCTATTGCTCAAGCTTTGAACCCTACAGGAGCAAGCTAGAACTGCCCTTCTTAGGTGGACTTCGACGAAAAGAGTCTCGCCGGAGAAGGTTTTGAACCTTACTCAAAATCGCCCATCTTTTTTCAGCTTCCCTCATTGAGAACTATTAAGTGTTGATTTTGTAAAGAAAATATTTTGGATTATTGACGAATGGCAGGAGTAAGATTACAGTTAACTCATTTCTGCCCCCAAAATTTTAGCTACCTATTTCTTTTCAGCAATGAAATTTTAAATTCATCAAAAACAAAATCCAGCAGTCTGTGAGATAAATATTGGTGTTTTTTTTTTCTTTTTCGTATAAATATTTTTTTTTCATTAAAATAATGAAAGACTACAATGGAGATGATAAAATAAATAGTAGGGAGATGAGACAAGACTCTTTTATATATAGCATTACAACTAGTAATTTTATAACTAGAAGTTGCTTCAAAAGAAAAGATAACTAGAAGTTAATTTTTTTTATGTTGTGTCTATCTCCTATTGGGAACAGCAACCCTTCCTAAAATCTTCTGATTTGTAGAAGAGGCCGATGTCCTTGATGATTTCATTAGTGAGAATTTCTCAAGGTCTCAACTCTCAAGGTATGCTGCTTTAGCTTTTTGTTCCTTTCAGAATGGATATGCCAAGCAAGGCAACCCATGGAGTTCCAGAGTAGGTCCCAAGGAAACACACACATTAACAAGTGTTTAATTAGTTAAAAATGGAGGGTAGTGGCCTTTATTAAAACTAAAGGTAAGGGAAATTTTGGCACCACTAACAAGAATCTAATAAAACATCACATGCCTTAGACAAAAACAACAAATATTTAATAGTGGGGTGATAAGTACTCACCTCATTGACAACCCTCTCGTCAAATAAGAGTTCAGAACTGCAAATACACATGGAGGCACAAACATCTACAGAAGATGCTGAGATTTCAGGTGGAACAAAAACTTGATTATATGAGCCAAAAGGGAAGGGAGTGCCAAGGTAATCCTCATAGTAACTGCCACATAAAATGACTCAAATAAAAACAACTACGTAATTAATAAATATGTAATAAAAAAAAACATAACTCGTAAATTATAAGATATGACATTTCATGATGAATTAAATTGAAACCTGAACCTAAATGAGGCTATGGCTCATACAGTTCAGATCCAAGATTTTAACGGCGGTCACTGCCAGAGGATGGAAGTAGTCTCACAATTCCACTTCCACATGGGAGCCAAGGCCTATAGCTATCATGAGTTGAAACATTAGGAGGCTTTAACTCCATACAGGCACAGTTGGAAGTAAAATATATCATTAAGAAAAGAAGAATAGATGTTTCGCACTTTTGAAACCAAGATGAAGACAAAAAAAGCAAGTAATCAGAAATTCATTATGAAAGGAATGAGAATCATACACTAATGGCAACTCTCAAGATCAGGAGCATGTTGACTCAACCTAGATATTTTATATAAAAAAAAAAGACCAATGGCCACATTAAGCTAGCCAATGCAGGAGGATTGCAAATACTTCTAACAGTAATCCCTGTCTATCACTCTATGCTAGTAATGTGGAAGAACCTAAAACAGACCAAACACCATGTACAGAATAATAGTTGGGTAGTGATTAGTGATTTCAATGAAATTAGGTCACAACAATACAGAATAGGTTCAGGGGTGTACTCTCATTGTGGTCAAGCAGAGTTCATAGTTGCAATAGAGGCAGCATTGTTGCTTCTTTTTTTGATAAAGTTAAAGTCAGCAGCATTGTTGCTTGAACTCCTCTAAACAAGGGGGTCTTCATCTAGTCTATTACAAAAAAAATAGACTAGATAGAGCATTCACAAAACAAGAATCGATTGACAAATTCCCAAAGGCAAGATTGGAATTTATAAAACAGCCTTTATATCAGCCTTTTTCATATCCCCTTATAAAACAGCCTTTATACAAGAAGGATCGTCTCAGAAAACACCATCTTAGCTTATGAAATGCTATATGGATTTGGAAGGAAAAGATACATAGGAAATGTTATCTCAATTCTCAACATAAATACGAAAAAGGCTTTTGAGTTTTGATATCAGATGGTATACTATAAGATCTAATATGAAGAGTGAAGACAATGGCCTTCTCACCACAATCTTCTTTTCAGTCTTTGTAAAGGGATTCCATATCCCTCCTTTCACCAATCAAAGAGAGATAAGGAAACCATCTATCCCCCATCCTAATTCACATGGTAAATTTATGAGATTAAAAATTAGTGAATTGTGTAGCTACAAACCTACAAAAGCCCTCAGCTCAGCTATTTGAAGAATCCAGAAGAGTCACAATCCAATACTAGACAGTACAGGGAAGGGCATACGGATTGGGACTGGAGTATTATACATTGGGCAGTCCTATATGATGCAGCCCAGCCCACCGAGATAGCCCATACTATTATGCCAAGCCGATCCTATAAAGAAGGGACACACCCTTCAGAGAAGGGACAGATTTGAATCCACCATTACTAGTAATTCCTACTCCCCACTATCCTCCTTCCTTTTTGTTATACCTTGTCTAACCACCTTCCTGTCCTATCCAGGTCATCCGATCACCGGAAGCTGGAGCCGATCTACCTCCCTCCAGACGACTCTTCCAATATTCTCTCCTTAGTTCACTATTTGGCTTGGTTTATTTTGTCAATTTATCTTCCGTTGCATTGCTACTCTGCTAGTAAAGAATAAAGTGAACTGTATTTGGTGGCTTAATTTCCGATTATCCCTGCTACTACATCACTATACCCTTTACCATGGCACACATAATGCAAGTCTGCAAGATAAATAGGAGGCTCAAACAGAATACATGAAACTATGAAAGCCCGCCAAGATGGTCAAAACAGATTTTCTTTAATAATAAAAACCCCAATCAAACACAAATTGATAAGAATGACATAAGACTGATTAATCAAACACAAAATTTTATGACTACATAATGTTAAAAATTTGACTAAATAGGAGAGTGACAATGAGAACCAGCTCATTCCTTAATCTTTTGTAAACTGGGCAAGCCCCTTTCAATTTTACTAATGAAATTTCACTATTACACAAAAAAATTGAAACCTGAATGTGCTTCTGAAAAATCCAACTGTGTTCTTAAGCATTGACATATTGTTTTGCATACACATGTGAGATAAAAGGCAATTATTTGGATCTGGAAAAACTTCAAATGGTGCGACAGCTAGCGATATCCATCCAGCAGAAACAGGGACACTCAACTTGTATACATAAGTTTTACATGGAGGATTGCTGTCGCTTAAGATCTATAATAACAAAGTCCTAAGTTAAAATGAAGAATACATGAAAAAAGAACTACAAGTGAGAACTGATAAAAATAAATTGTAATATAGTAAATATACAACCATAAGTTCCTAAGAGTTTGCATAACGTATGTTTGCACTCGAAAAAAACTGAAGAGTACTTTTCTGGGGAAAACTAGGAAAATATTTCAATATTATATCGAACCATATTTTTAGATAACGTTAAATATTTCATTAAATATGAAAAATGAGGCAAGGTCCAAGATACAATTAGTCAATGATGAGGAAAATGAGATTACTCAATGTCACTCTCTTATACAACTAAATCTTAGACATTAAGTAGTCATGAAGTGTTGCCACAAGAGGTTGGACACCCAGAAACTTGTAGCATATTTTTCAATCAAAGTTTGATTGCTTCTTTTATAAAATGAAACATTGTAGAAGATGCTTGCATCCCTCAAATATCGAACCAATTATAATTATTACTTATTAGAATAGTGGCACGACTCAAATACAAATACAAGATTTTATATTTTTTTTAAGCAGAATAAGATTTTACATTAAGCATATAGTTTTCATGCTATGCAACTTACATATAAATATTGAGATGAATGAGTGGCTGACCCAACAACTCCTGGAGGAGGATGTTGAGGTTTATGCAATATTGGGAGCTATAAGTGATATTTGAGACTATTTAATTGATACCCTAATTGGGCCAATTAGGTGGCCGGAGGTTTGGTGGTCGGAGGTGGAGGAAATGGGTGGAGGAGAAGGGCTGGAAATTAGGTTAGGGTTAGGGGAGAAGGGAAGAAAAGAGAAGAAATAAGGGGAAAAAAGAGGAGTTAGGATTTTAAAACCCTCACCCTCTATTCAAATTAACTTAAATGGGCTTTTGGGTTAGGCGGATCCGCTCCAGCGCATGAAGGCGAACGCCTACATGCGCTGGAGCGCATGGTCGCATGAAAATCTTGAATTATTTTATCAATTGGTATCAGAGCTTTTGGTGGTGATCTGATCGACGATCTGATCCATTGTTGCAAGAGAAGTTGATCGGACAGATCTGGTGTAGTCAACGTCCCGGAGCAGTCAACATCCCGAAGCAGCCAACGATCTAATCATCTGAGCAGCGGCAGATCAGTGCAGTGTCGATCTGAATAGGTTGAGAAATTCAGTAAATTCTTTCTTCAGACAGTGTAGGGGTTCGTTCTTGAATTATTGTGAAAAGAAGTGGGTTATTTCTTCGGAAGAGGAGGACGGTAGTTCATTCTTGCTGATTATTCCAAGGTATTAACTATTATTCTCCTTTGTTCTTCCTTATTTCTCCTCACTTGTGACTTGTCCTTTATTTCTTCTCGGAACCTTCTATTCTGTTGTTCTTGTTCCAACCATCCATGTTACCTAAAGTAATATTAGGCTCTTCTTAAATTATGGTAATCTTCAAGGGATGACAGAAGCTCTTCTTAAAGCATTAAGGCTTGAAGGGGTGACAGACGCTTAAAGTGTGTTGTAGCGAAAAAGCTCTCTTGGAGGGGCGCTTTTTTGTAGCGCATTTTCTTAGGCAGGTAATCGGATGGATTCGGGTTTAAATCCAAACGATTACCCAATTAGTTATATTATATAACAATTCTTTCACTTCACTATTTTTCCCTTTCTAATTTCTAACCCTCTTTTTTAACTTCAATTTAAAACCTCTCTTCCTCTTTTCCCAAAACCCTAAAATCTCACCATCCCCTTTTCCTTCCAAGCACCTCGCTGGAGAAGCCCCCCACTATTTTTTAAGTATATTACTTTCTATTATACATGTGTTTTATAAGTTTTATATTTTTTTTAATTTTATTATAGGTTTTATATGTATTTTTAAAGATTTATATGCATGTTTCCAGGAATTTAGGAAAATACCCCTGGCGCCCAAAGCAAATAAGCGTCTCCTGAGAAAATGAAAAATGGAGGCGCTTTTTGCTTTTTTGAACTATGGATGAATCTTAACTACCTCCCAACTCTATTTTTCTTCTCTCCATAGTAATTCAAGGCATAGCCCTTCATTTTTAAAGAAAAAAACCCATTCTATCTAAATATAAATATATATAATTACCTGATAAAGTAGGTTTCCATTGCTAACAGCTACAAAATCTATACCGACTGTGAACTCTAAATCGTAGCTGGAAAACAAGTACCATGTTTATTATAAATAAGAGAAAAATGAAAGATGACAAGAAAAACTAAAGGAAACAAATAAAATAACAAATTTGAAAATGCAATGAAATCTTACCAACAACGCTGTGAACTACTGTCCATACAAGGGAACCAGCAGTGTGCACGGCCTATTTGATTATTAGTGCATAAAAGGTTTTCCCCAAAATGGATGCCTATTCCAGAACTTACAATGCAGTAGTTAATATGAACCACTTTGATATTCTGCATTCACCATTGCAATATCAGATGAAGGCATGGAACTTAACCACAATACAACATAATGAAAAATTATAAATAAAAATGGTCTACAGATCATGCATAACTACTTGTTCAGCTGTATGTTCATGGTTTCCATCAGGAACATTTTTTGGAACCTCTGGTGATTTCTGCAAAGTACTCTCGCAATTTAATTGGCATCCCACATCAGCTATTGATAGCTTTGTTGCTTTGCAACATGAAATTAACAGATTTGGAATTGATTCTCTGTCAAGAGATGAAATGTATGTTGCACAGGCAGCATCAGCAGCTGAATTGTGACATGATATTGAATCCCATTTATCATCATATGTATGCTGATAACGTTCAAAAAACTCGAACTCAGTTGGTTCATCATTCACTAGAATACTTCCAATGGTCATATTATCAGCATGCAAACCAACAATACCACTCTCGGGTGGGACAATTTTCATAATAGAGTGCCTGAAGAATATAAAAGAAAATATATTAAAAAATATATCCAAGGTTATTAACCACAAAACTAGTGAATTGAAATGTATGGAAATATAATCAAATGAATATTAAATTATTAATGATCACAAGATTCAATTGTAACCATGGATAGGAATATAGGATAATCTTAATAAACAAAAGGGTTATTCTAATTTAAGAAGATATTGGTCTAAACTCAAAAATTTGCAAAACTTGAGTTCAATACATTCATTTTCAAAAAAAAAATTGAAAGCGATTAAATTTTATTAAAAAATAAGGGCAGTGCCCAAGTTACGTAGAGAATAAAAGTAAAAACAGAAGTAAAAAAAAAATAAGCAAGAAACTTATTGACTCTCTCCCATTAGCTATGTAGTCTAGTTATACAGTAACTAAATACGTTGTCTCAGGAGGTTGGTCTCTCATACTTCCATCATAGATGTCTCCAAAGAGTGACAACAACTCTTCTTGTAACACTCCGGATTAAAGGAGAGACCGATGTCTTTAATGACCTCCTTAAAAATTACCTGAGGAGGCCTACTAACGTGTTGTCTATAGTCTATACTTTTTATTTCTTTCCGTCCATATATGCCACGACAAGCACCCAATAGCATTCCATAATAGCCTCCAAAGGGAAAAGTGGTGCGTAATTTTTTGCGCAGCCTCCGTCAGATCCCCCAATCTAATATCTAGACTGGATTGAGTAGGAACTAGAATATTTATTATTTTCCAGAAGGCTAGATTCAAGTGCTCAGCTAACGGAATTAAGAGAGATCTGGAATAAGAATAGTTGAATGAAAGATGACTCTTAGTTTCATCTTCCAAATTGCATAACAAGCAAGCAGGAGGTACTTGCACTTTCCAACTTCTTAACTTCCTGAACGTGTCTATTAGGTGATCTCATTTTACCCTCCACAAGAGAATAAAAAAATTTGTCGATATCTTCGACCAAATTCCCATAGCTAACACGTCTTTATGCTTTCTATCCCTAATACTTTCCACCATTCCCCCCAACTTGCTTATCGGAGTACCAGTTCTCCACACAATCGTACTATTGACCCTACAATCCAAGCATCTATCCACTAGGTTTCTTTCTGAGACAAAAGCTTTCCAAAAATGTGAATCCACAGTAGGTCTGATTTGTATATCATTAAGCGTCTTTCCTTTAATATACCTATCTTGGATCCATTTTACCAAAATAGAATCACTCTTATCCCAGTACTTTGAGACTCTTTTAATATTGGTTGCAGTAGTGATAATAGGCAAGGTTTTTGATTTGTCGCATATGCGCGCATATGCGACCAGGCGGTGACCCCCCATCGCATATTTGGGGGGTCGCATATTTTTGGGTTTAGCCGGATCCGGGTCGGATCCGGATAAACCCGATCCGTTAACCCTATTAAATTAAAAAAATTTAATAGAATTGTATTATTCTATTATCATCCCATGGATTACTAAAAAGACCCATTTAAATAAAAAAACACTAAAAACTAAAAACCCTAGGCCTAAATCGTGAAATGCTGAAATCTACAAACGGTGGAGAATCCTTGAAGCTTGAACGGAAGCCGTCGTGCCTGAAGAGTGAAGACTGAAGACCTGAAGCCGTCGTGCCTTGAACGGAACCGCCTAGCGCTGCGCCTGAACGGAACCGCCTAGTTAGGTGATTTTCTGATTTTCAGAGTGGTCATAATAATCGATTTTCAGAGTGATCATCCACTGCTGAATGATATAATCGATTTGATTTGGATCATTCATCTATTCACAATCGATTTGAATATCAGGGATTTATTTAAAATATGGAAAATACAGGGGGTATATTGAAAAAAAAATAAAAAAAATACTAAAAAAAACATTGCGCATATTTGACCGCATATGCGACCAGGCGGTCGCATATGCGGTAGGCGGTCCCAGGCATCGCCTGGTCGCCTGGCCGCGTCAAAAAGCTTGATCTCATCTGAATATACATACTTGATATTCCTAACTCCTAACTAGATTGATAAATTATAGAAGAGAATAGATGCAATATCTAAAATTCAAAATGACAGTAAGTGATATATATCAAAAGTTAACTATAAAATATAAAATAGAACGCTGTTAGTGTGTTATTCTTTGTCAGCATTTGAATTTTGACAATAAATAC
Organism: Zostera marina; assembly: GCA_001185155.1. Classification (NCBI taxonomy): domain Eukaryota; kingdom Viridiplantae; phylum Streptophyta; class Magnoliopsida; order Alismatales; family Zosteraceae; genus Zostera; species Zostera marina. Next base: position 313,980 of record LFYR01000788.1, read on the forward strand.
AAAGGTGCATTGAATTTTCCCTGAAAATTATGGAAGCTATATTGGGAGTTGGACTGAAAAATAGCAGAGAAATTCAAAACCAATTCTCCCTTAAAAGGTAAAATTGCTGAAAGCATTAATTTCATCAAACAAAACTGTCAGTGTACAGACATACATGATACATCATTATGTGATTTATCTAATGATTTGTACAGATGAGCAGCCCTTAACATTATCGCATGTCATCTAGACTCTGCAATTAACGACCTTATATGTATATCTGCACACCATCTAGAATCAATTAACACCCAAATTAATCCTTCACGTCAGCAATTCCTTCTGGAGAAATCTGAAATCTTGCCTCAGCTTCTGCTAAGCAAGGTGAAGCAACTATTTTACATATGCGTTCTTCTCCTCTCCCTTTACGAAAATAAAGCCTAGAAACACATATTTTGATATTACCCAACAAGGAGACCGAGGATTACTTTTAGTAACAGAGGAGAGTGGAAGAGAAGAAACCTTGTAGTGGTGGCATGTGCCATAATGTTACCACCAATAGGCTTAATCTGTGGTCCGGCAAACATGGCAGAACCATCCACTTGTGCAACAACTTGATTTGTGATTACTACAGCGATCCCAAACTACAGAAAACAATACTTTAGTTTTTTTAGCTAACACACCAAATGTTATCTGCTATAGGAATCTTACCTCGTCAGCCAATTTCTGTAAACTTCTAAGGAATTTGGCAAGATGCATCTGCCTAGCAGATAGTTCTCCTCTTCCAGAAAAATCTGTTCTGTACAGAGCTGTTGCGCTGTCTACTATCAAAAGAGCAAACCTGTTTTTAGGTAAATCAAATCAATATTGTCAATGACAATCTATAACCTGTTACATAATTGTGAGGATTAAAAACATGGAATGAGAAGAAAGCTACCTGGTGTCTACCATCATTGAGGCAGCTTCAACCAAAAGCCTCGACTGGTGATCAGTGTTGTAAGCTCTGGCATAAGCGATATTCTCCAAGACATCAGGACCATTTAATCCATATCTGCAAAAAATAAAAATTAACACTCGTCTTAATGTTTACACCAAAGAAGTGAAAACAAGTTAAAAGAGAGAAGACGTGTATACAAGCACAATCTACAGATAAAATAAAATATTTTTCTCCAACCATGATTGATCATACTTAATACCTTACACATCATTTGTCTACAAACTGGATTTTATTTCAAATCATATGTCAATTGATAATAAAGTAATTGCTAGGAAGAAAATGTATTACCTATCAGCGATTTGTAAGAGCCTTTGCGGTCTGAAAGTTCCTTCTGCGTCAATGTACATAGCTTTGCCTTCACCGCCACCTTGATCAAGTGGAAGCTGAGATGTGGAAAAGTTATATTATGAGAAATAACCTATATTAAAATTATCAAATAAAACTCGTACTGACGTACATATACTCATCTACACAAATGAAGTTGAGATTGAAGGTTTGGAAAGAAGAGAAAATACATTAGTGATATTACCTGACAAGTTACACAAAGAGTGTGGCAGAGTTGGGTCTTTCCAGCACGAAACTCACCATATAATTCAGTAATTGATCCAGTCTCAATTCCCCCTGGCAGCAGCATCAACAAACATATAAACTGTATTCATTATAACATGGTGCAATGTCTGCAATCCAATGTTACTTTTATAAAAATCTAAGACTATCAATATTACCTTCTAAAATCTTATCAAGTTCGCTTGATCCGGAAGTTATCTGAATGATTTCAAGCCTTTGTGCATGAAGTTGGCTTGCACTAGTAAAACCCAAAGGCACAAGTTTTGACGCTATAAATGAACACAAATCTCAGAATCTTTTTTCCATCATATCGAATATCAATCAGAACACAAATATATCCAAATATTGAGTGAGGATAAGATACTATGGATTTTAACATGCCTGCCTCAATGATCTTATCAACTTTTGCCTCACTTATTCCTTTAATTTGTAAAAGATCTTTTCTCGGAGAGTATGCAACAGACTCAACTGTACAATGACCAAAATCTTTGAGCTTCTTGACATCAAGAGCAGCAATTCCAGATGCCTTGAAAAATACATGCAAAGTAGCAATTGTTGTGAAGAAAATAAAAGGAGAAAAAATACAAGATTATACATATAGCACATATAAAGTAGAGGTATTAGTAATTTAGTAATACTATTAGTAATTCCAGATGTTGGTGCTTTTGTGTATTTACAAGAAAGGTGATGTATTCATAATCAAGGCTATACGGAAGTTAAACGCATCGGCGAGAATGTTCCCAATTGAATCACAGGGAAATGCAATCGACACGAAGTACGGAGGACAAGAGAGTTCAATCAGAATAGCCTAGCAGAAGGAAGAAACCACTCAGAATCCACTTGGTGAGAAATCTGTCTCCTTTATTTTATACTCCTCCTTTCTTGAGTGGGCATTAGAAAGGAGGACTAGCAGACAGTTAGCGAACTGTTGAGACTATGCCAAAGGCAGAGTCTGGTAGCGCCACATCAAAAGATTTAGCAACAACCATCTTATGGCATTAAGACAATATGATGATATTTTGTTAATTTAGAGTGTCTTTGATTTCTGGTCTATTTAGTGAAAAGAGATGTTCAAATTGATGAATGTACTTGGTTACATTCTGAAAATCTAATTAGTATCGACTATTAAGCCATTAAATTAACCAGATGTTTATGAATGAATTTACCAAAATAGGGGACAAATAAATGATATCGATGATTTTCCAATAAAAAACATAGGTGAATAACAGGATGTTTAAAACCCCCAAAATATAAGACGGGCGTTCCAAAGCATACCCATTAAGAAAAACCAACAAAGGAATCATAAAAATACAATCTTGCATCCATTCCGTGGCCTCCGAGAAATTAAAGTGTAGGGTTTACGGTAAGAAAAAAAGATTCCGTCTCAGTGACAAATACCTGGAGTTGCTCAATGGGGAATGGACCGTGTTGGATCTCCGCCGCCTCTTGCTGTTCCTCCTCTGCAAGCCTCTGTTTCTGTTGTTGCGCCATAGTATGATTCCTTCTACGGAAGAAAGGTCGGTAAATGTAACCTGTAAGTTGTAAGAGAGGAGAGAGAATTCAAGAAGAGGGAAATCGAAAAAGAAAAGCTTTTTCAGACTTGAGAACACAACTAAAAGAGTAGAAAGAGCGCCAAAATATGGTTTTAGAAAACATTCATTCACAAATCACAAGGGCAAATGGCAATAAAAGAAAATTAAAATTAAAACAATTAAGAGCAATAAAAATAAGATAAAATTGAGATGGAGTTTCATTGGCTGAAGTCGTTAGCCACCGTCCCCTGCGCCTTGCCACCGAAGCACTCCGACAACGATCGAGCTGTCTTGGAAATGTGGTCTTCCATGGGTTGATCCGTGCCCCGTTCTGTCGCAACCACGAAGGTTATGACCAAAACCCTTGCAACGGAAACAGAAAGGCATCCTCGTGCCATTTTCTACATTAATACTTAGTTGACCGTGTACCCCCACTCCTTCCTGCCTTGATTTGAACTAAGCTTGGGTAGTTAAATGACTCATTTATTGCTACACGAACTTCTAAACACGGCCTGGAACTACCTCTGAGGTGGAACAGTCGAAATCCTCTGAGTTTTTGAAGCTAACTATTTATAAGTTTCTACCTGCCTTCTTGATGTAGAATGGGTAACTTGGTTTCCAGAACTGCTTGATACCGCTAATGGCGATGTCTATCGAGCTCTGCAGCCCGATGATCTTGATGAGGATAGAAGTTTTGGCGAGCAATGCATACTGCCCTATGGCTTCCGCCTTCCGGTGGGAGGGTATGTCTACAAGCTTCTTCCGAACACAACAACTCCAAGGTCCAGACTCTACTCTCTGACTCACACTCATTGATACTTGTGAATGTCAGCCGACTTCTACCAGATTCAATTCCACTCCAGGTCCTTCCCTCCTCTCCTCGACAATCAACATCCCGTTACCATGGTAATCGAATTGTCCCCAGAACCGTACAAGTATGAAGGCTCCAGGCGGTGATTCTTGATTCTGGGACGAGTCGAATTAAATCGGATGTCTTTAATGTTTGTCTCTACTAACTTGTTATATCTTTTATTTTATTTTATTTTATTTATATATATATATATGTAAAGCCTTCAAAACGAAGAGAGGAGTCTGTAAATTTTACACTACTTCCTTTAACAATTTAATATGTGAATTAAATTGGGTGGAAACTGAAATATTTTTAGATTTATGTGTTCCGTCAACGAAATTAGATTGCATAATATATAAACAGAAAGAATGTATACTTGAAATTAATTTAGGCGATCTAATTTCATTTTCCCCCGAAAAATAAAGAATTTTGTTGACATTTTTTGAAATAAATTCTCGTAATTAGCACGTTTCTAATTATTATTTTACCTATCATAGTATGTTTAGAAAAAAATTAAATATACTTAGTATTAAAATTGGCAAGGCCCACCCAGTTTTCAAACCGGAATTGGGCCTACAAAAGTAAACTCCACTTAGACAATTAGTGGAATGTGAATTAATGTTACTGTTAAACTGTCGTTTTCATATCCAAAGGTCTAAAGTGAAAGATTCCTTTTTCCAAAATAAGAAAAATCTAGTCGATAACCACTAACTACTAACTAAACCGACAAGCCGACATTGAAATAAAGGATCCATTTTTGTTTGTTTGTTGGTACGACATTGAAACCGGGGTTTTTACTTTTTACACTCAATCTTCATTATTTTTCTATGTATCGAACTACGTTTTTACTTGATCAATGTTTAGGGTTAAGGTTAAAAACTTAAAATAAACAATACGTTTTGAACATCGATCTTTACTGTTGTATATATATAATACGAATATACGATAATAATTGATGCGTATCTTATATATTAGTTAAAGGCCGGACTTGACACCCACACCGGCTGGAATCCATGAACTTCCACCGATGAAATTAGAAACGGTAAACTTAGATGCTTCGGAGGTGCCTAGAATATGGAATCCTGGCCATTTTACCCTGTTAGAAGTACTGGCTCCTGAGCCGGTATTGCTATATTCGGCAAAGTAAAGAGTCTTTAGTGCGAACCCACCGGACCATGGTGACCATCCAGTCGATTGAATGGAGTCGTCAATGGTCGACTCCATGACGATGGCTCTGGAGTATTTCTTCCATGGCCTTCCCAGGTAAGATTTCACCGAATGCTTTATCGGTTTAAGCTCCGGTCCGGCTCCGATTTTGCAGCCTTGAACTGAGAATCCCGTGTTCTGACCTGGATCTGACCTTCCATTTGCCATCACGGTATTGATACCTTTGTGGTGTGGCTTTTGGAACAGAAGGTTGCAACCTTGGAATACAGCGGCTGCGTTGCCAAAGATGTAGTCGATGGATCCATAGATGTCACAACCGCTGTAGAATTGACGGTGCGCGAATGCATATAAAGTATCTTGGTGCCCTTTGATCATGCAGTTGTAGAGGACGGCATGGTCGGAAGATATACGGAGGGCGATTGCTTGATGGTTATCCGCTCCAGCCGAGTTCATAAACCCTATGTTCTTAGCGAAAAACCCATCTCCTGTAACCACTGCATCCATCCATCCAATAACAATTGATATCGCCCTACTGATTAATTGATTAATTAATTAATTAATTAGTAACGTACCAACAGTCGCAGTATTGGGCATGCTGGTTCCGCCACCAACGCTAGAGCTCTGTGTGATCACAGTAGAACCTTTACCTTCTCCGACCAGCATAACATTATCCTCGCTGATTTTAAGCTTTTGCTTGTACACTCCAGCCTTAATATATATAACCTTCTTCCCTCCTCCCTTCTGACTAGTTCCGACCATCTTGAGTCCCTCCAAGATGGTAGAACAGTCACCTGATCCATCTTGTGCTACTACAACATGAGGCTTAAATGTATTAACACTGCCATCCTCCAAGAGCCTCCGGTCATCCATCGATACCCATTCCGGAAAAGCAGACGCGAGTTTACGTTCTGCGGTGGTGGTGCTTTTCACGTCCTTTGCTCGTACATAATAAGAACCAGAGATTCGATTTGCGAAGGCAAGAGCGTTACTAGTGAGCATAGAGAGATGGTCGATCTTATCGAAGATTTCCGACGACGTGGTTGAATCAGACGGCGTGAGCGAGTCCTTACAGGCTTCTTGGAAAGTCAACACGCCACTAAGCCACGTTTGGATGTCCGACTTACTTTTCTTTGGAGATGTTTTAAGTGCATGTATGGATTGGTCTAATCTCTTTGCACACATTTGCATCAGCTCGTCACAGTAATCTACGTGCAAATTATTAATCAAATCGAATCAGAAATCAAGTTATATACGTACGTACGATCGATGTACCTAATACGGAAGACTTGGTTTCTCCAACTCCAAGTGGATAGTAAAGATTTTTAGAAATATGTTGAGTGGATGCCAAGGTTTGTTCCTTGGCTTTCTGGACCAAAGAATACAGCATATTCGCACGTCGTTGATCAACCTCATTATCCGAACTTATAGGCAGCTGCTGCTGTTTAAGATTGAAGGAGGATAGTAAGGTTTGAGAGCATTTCTGGGGATATCGAGTAAGACTGCACTCCGTCAGAACATGATCGACGTGAAAAGTCTCTCCGGGAACAAGAAAAAAGAAGGAAGCAATAAACACGATCATCATAGAATAATACTTATCTCTATCCATGTTATACAATTCACATATATTAGATCGAGACTGGATTTTATACATGAATTCCTTCTACCCAACCCCCAGGCCCCAGTTTTGGTTGGTTACCAGTCTATTTCCGCTCTCCGTCTTTATTCATTTTTTATTGACTATTTGCGTTGCTGAAAAGATGGTGGTTGGTACTTGATAATCAGTATTTTTTTTTTAACACACAACTAAATTAATCCAGATTAATTGACATGTTTGAATCGTTAATGGTCCAAAAAAATAAAATATTCAAACCCTTAAATTACTTACTACTAAGTTATAGAGTGTTAAATTAATCATCGACTTTACGTTATCAAATTTATTTTAATCATTAAATTAAATATTAATGAACACGATTTAATGATATACGACGACGTATTCAAGGTACGACGTACTTCGATCGACATCGAATAATTAACGATTGACTTGGTGATTAATGAAGTCTAATCGGTACATGTATGTGTTAAAACAATAAATTGAGTCTTTCAAAAAACCACTCGAATTTGTACGGTAAGTTCGTGACACAATATTAAATGACAATTTGAACACCATCCTCAACAAATCAATGAAAAAGAAAGGATACCAAATTGAACCCTTATCTTTTTTTTTATATAAAAAGCTCATTGAAAGTAAATAATTTTTTAAGTAGTAACAAAACTAAAGAAAATAACCAAATTAATCTAATTTTGGTAGAGAGTTTCAGAGACTTTCTTCACATTCATCACAGAAATCATGTCCTCACACTCATGAACAAAGTGGAACCGCAGAGCGAAAAATTCGACATATTGTGGACACAGGATTAACACTTCTCGCTCATGGTAAAGTTCCCCTTCAATTCTGAAACTTTGCATTTTTGACATCGGTCTTCACCATAAACTCATGATATTGCATATTAAAAAACTCTTTAATATTTGTTTAAACTCACGTTTTTCAAAGTATAATTGGTTGTGAAGCGTTCCTTTTGTTATGATCCTACAACAAAAATAAGTTTTCATTCAGGTCCATTTCATGTGTTTTTCTTAGGTATATTAACCCATCTCATTTAATTATCAAAACTATCATTGTTGATCGTCCTCACATCTTTCATCATGACCGGAACTAGTCAATTCCTTCCTTCCATGTTCTCGTTCTCTACTACGAGTGTTGTTCCGATCTCCAATATGGTATCAGAGCGATTTTTAAGACGGTGTGTCGACGATGACTGTTGGTTTCGTTGCGACTGCATGATTTGAGAGGGTTACCGCAGAGGTTGAGATTTTCGACGAATAACTCCGACGGAGAGCGAGGAAGTTTGTCCACCAAGTTACCTTCAAGCAAGTTGTGGGAGACATCAAGTAGGATTAAACTGGTCATGGCTCCGATCTGGGGTCACTACAAGAAAACAGGGAAACAGCCACGACCAAGTTCACTGGCTAAATGGCAAAATCCGTGGCTAAATTGATTTAGCCACGGGAATTAGCCACGGGAGGTGTTGTGGCTGTAAGTCTGGTGGCTACTGATTTTTGGCCACGGAAATGGTTTTCCGTGGCTAATGTTAAAAAATTAGTCACGGCATAATTCAGTGGCTATGTTAAAAAATCAGCCACGGCATAATTCAGTGGCTAATTTTATTTGGCCGTGGCTAAATTTTTTGAATGATGAAGGGCCACGGCTAAAATCCGTGGCTAATCCTTAACTGGCCGTGGCTAAATCCTTGAAACAGAGTGGAAAGTGAAGGGCCAAGGCTAAAATCCGTGGCTAATCCTTAACTGGCCGTGGCTAAATCCTTGAAACAGAGTGGAAAGTGAAGGGTCACGGTTAAAATCCGTGGCTAAATGCCAAAAGGCCGTGGCTAATTTCTAAAATAATTATAGGAAATATTTACATTTTAGAAGACGCCTATTAAAGGTCTTACACATTCATATAACCTGAAAAAATCAATCAAACATATATTTACATTCATATTCCATTTATACACATTCCATTCATATACAAATATCCCTCAAAATTATCCAAAACATTCATTACATTCATATTCCATACCTATAACAAAACATACCATTCCAAAACATATCATTCAATAACCAATAAAACATATCATTCCATTCGAAAACGTACCATTCAATTAATAAGCAACAAAACATATCATTCATACAATTCATGTTATTCAAAACTAAACCAAAAGATAAAAGAAGAGGAACCTATTTGTTGGTGTTTGCCACGCTATTCGTCGCACTTTTACTCGGACTTTTAGTCGCACTCTTGCTAATATTTTCGACATTTGAATCTCTTGTAATAGGCGTGATTATGTTGTTGTGTCCTTCGCTCGACTGACCCTAATGTAAAAAAAAATTGAAATTACAAAGAAAATATGAATATTGATTTATATATAAATGCTAATTACCTCAATCGTCTCTCGACGTAAGTCTTCCCTTAGTTCCTTTAGTATATCCGGCATCTGTTTTCTAATGGCCTCTTGAACTGCCCGATCGAAGTCTTCTTTACTTTTTTGTTGTTGAATTTTTATAAAATTCGTCGTTGTGTTCTGTGAAGTTGCCATATTATCAGGAATTAATTGATAATGGCATTGGATCACTTGCTCTGGTTCCAAGCACACGACCTTTCTTTTTTTCGTCAGTAGCTTTGACCCATAATTCTAAATTATCAGGGAGTGTGTGTGATCCATTTGATGAGTTGATCTCAAAATTTTCTGCTTCCATAACATTTCTTTGAAGCTCATTATAGTCAACCTATAAAAATGAAAATCAATAATAAATAAAAAATATGACTTAAATATCTTAAAACGAAGCATTTCTAACGAATTTTCTTACAATGAAGCATCCTCCCTTTGAATGAGCCCAGTCGTTTGTCTTAGCCAAACTATGTGTTTTCTTATAAACCTCACAGTGACCGACTTCATAACCAGCTTTTTCATTCTGATTGTCATACACAAAAAAATTAGAATGATAAATGTAAAATATATGAAAGAAATGTTTTTTTACCATTCTTTCATGAGTGGCCACAACTGAACAAGATCCACCCGTGTATGGCATGTAATCTGGATTGTTTGTCCTATTTTCTGATGCTTTTTCGGATCTTTTTTTCCAATCTTCTTTTAACCAAATTTCTATCATTTCACTCCATACTTCCGCAGAAAGGTATATCGGTGGAAATCTAGCGCAAGATCTGGTTAGTGTGTCAACTTTTGCCAATTTTTTTGCCTCTTATCTCGCTTTATACAACCAACATGTATAATTTAGTTGTACATAATTATCAAAACATTCACGAGCCAATTGAATGTCCTCAAATGAGAAATAGCACTACATAAAGACAAAAACATTACATATGGAAAAAAATGACATATGGAAAAAATGACAAATAAATAAATCATACCAGAAATTTGACGAAAATATTTTCTTTTTCCTCTTCTTTCCAAGAAGTCCATTTAGTTAAAGGTGACGTTATATTACCTTTTACTAATATTCCTATTTGACTTCTTACATTGTTTGTAAAAGTCCTATAAAAAACAATCAAATTAAATAATAAAATATAATGAATTATAATGAAAATACTCACCCGCTCTTAAGAATAGTGGCGGGAGTTGGTGCATCCGGTTGTCTCAATCCTTTT
>LFYR01000788.1:324698-355470 GCA_001185155.1 Zostera marina
TTTATTCCACTGTAATAGACTAACAGTACTCTAAGATTAAGTGATAACATGTTTGAATATCTATATTTCAGTACACTTAGAAATAAGGGTAGCAATTCAGTACTACTATGAATTTCAGTATTTATGAAAAATTTGAGTGGGCACATTTCTTAATATTGAATTATTGATTTTAAGTAAGATGTGAAAACAAGAAAAAGACTGAGAGTCTGAGTCTGAGTCTGACATCATAATAATTTATAAATCAGGCAAGTGAAAAACAGCTCATCAAATAGACAAGAACAGTGACGACAATTATCTTCAAATGCATATATAGATTGTATAATATTTCCAACCAACAAATTATAAAAGAGAAAGAAATAAAAAATTCTTTAAACACATGAATTATTGCAGATATCTGTTGAAATTATTTTTTGATGAAGATAAAACTTAATTAAAAATGAAGTAGGCAAGATACTTCAAATGCATATAGATTATATTATAAAGACATGTTGAAACTTGAAACTAAAATTTATTTACAAATTATCCCGTTATGAAACTCTTGAAATACCTATCATTAAATGGGGAAAAATAGGCGCAAAGAAAATATCCTTATCTCACCTTTTGCAGATTTGATTAAGAAGATATTCTCTTTCTTGCGGATCAAGTAGCAACTGCTGGGCCTTTGCCAATGCTGCCATTGTCAATATGATTAATGAGCTACATCATATTTATTTATAAATAATTATTTCTAAACAAAGAAGTTAACATAACACAATTACATCATATAATCATTTTTTTATTGTGGTGTAATACAAACATAACTACATAAGTGATAATGGAATCTAGTATAGGTCTATTACTGTATTACAAGTTGGTTTAACTGAATACAGAGTAAGCAGTTCACCTAAGTATGATCAACTCCTAATTCCAATTAACCCAAAATCTTGCCTGATTCCTCTCGTGATGGTAATCGTGTAAGACATTACACATGCAATGTTTTGACTAAAAATTAGTGGCTGCTAATTTTAATATTTTATAGAAACGGGAAAAAATACAAAAGGTTAAAATTTTACAAACACAAAAAAATATTGATCAAATTTTAAAACAGGATAACAAGCTGACATTATCAAAGATAGTGACTTACAATTTACAAGAAAATACTTAATAGTACAAACTTTAAAGATTAAAGAATAGAAATACAGCTTTAGAAGTTTAGAATCTTTAAACTAAGTGATGGAAGTAAAATATAGTTTCCAGGAAATAGATAAAAGTTATAAATTGGGATTTACAGTAAAACATAACAATTGTGACAGTGGGTAATGATACCGAGCTACTATTTTTAGCGATTTTGTGTCTGGTTCGTTAACAGTCAGTTACGGTGATAGAAAATTGAAAATAATTTATATTTTTACCATTTTCATTTTTCACACCTTTCAGAATCCTGATAGTACCATTAATATATCGAAAGAAGATGAGATTTTCTTTGACAGATACATAAACAGTTTCATTAAAAGATGGTGATGCAAGATTGAGAGAATATTCAAAATAGTTTGAAACGGGTTATCACAGCACAGAAATTAATATGGGATGGGTCATATGAGTGGGTTTGGGGAAAACATCTAGGGTTCAGCCCAGGTGGGAAAGAGGGTTTTGGTCAATTATCCAGTCAGAACCTCTTTCATTCCCAATTACAGGGTTTCACGACTTAACTTAATTTCTAGTCACCTAGTCCCGACATATTCAGTATTTTTTTTGCATAAATAAAATCCTATATGATAGTATAATACCTCCAAAAGCTTCTTGTGCTTGTGGGTGTTTACATTTGTCGGGATGAACTAGCAATGATCTATAAAACAAAAACAAACAAGGCTAGGGAGAGTCATAATTCAACTAAGCCAAAACAAAGATTTTTATATGGAAAATGATGAAAATTATCCAAATAAAATCAAATACCCCATGAGTAATTATAATGTATCCTATCACAGGATAAATAGAAAGCATAAAGAGTTTTTAAAACAAATTACAAGTCACAATGAACCTAATACATTCAGTGAAGCTTCAAATAACCCAAGATGGGTTGAAGCAATGGAAAAGGAGATGGAGACACTTATCTCAATCAAAACTTGGACTCTAACTGAACTTCCAAAAGAAAGGAAGTCAGTTGGTTCAAAATGGGTATACAAAATAAAATACAAGCCCAATGGAGAAATAGAAAGATACAAAGCCGGACTAGTAGCTAAGGGCTTCTCTCAGAAGAAAGGTTTTCATTTTTATGAAACATTTACACCAGTTGCAAAAATAACAACAGTAAGAATACTAATTGCAATTGTTGCACAAAAAAGGTGGAATCTTTACCAAATTGATGTAAATATTGCCTTTCTTCATGAAGACTTGCATGAGGAATTTAACTTAAAACTACCTCAGGGATTATAACAAGAAGGAGACAAGAGGATCTGTAAACTCAACAAGTCTTTATATGGACAAACAAGTATCTAGGAACTGGTTTGAAAAGCTAAAAACCATACTAGAAAATTTTGACTTCATACAGGAAAAATCATATTATTCTCTCTTTATAAGAGAGAAAAATAAAAACATAATAGACCTAGTAGTTTATGTGGATAACATAATTATTACAGGTAGCAATGAATTAAAGATAAGTATCCTAAAAATACAATTAAAAAATAAATTCATATTAAAATACCTTGGAAAGCTAAACTACTTTCTAGGGATTGAAGTATCATACTCTAGTGAAAGCATCCTCTTATCACAGAGGAAGTATGCATTAGGCATACTTGAAGAAAGTGGCCTCTCAGGAGCCAAAGAATCTAGAAATCCCATAGAAAGGAATATAGATCTTAAAAATGATACATATGAAAATATTAAAGATCCCACTACTTTTTATAGGAAAATAGTTGGGAAACTTATTATATACTTAAACATCACCAGACCTGATCTGAGTTTTACAGTACACTATCTCAGTTAGTTCATGAGTGAACCAAAAGAAAACCATTTAAAAGCCTTATTTAAAGTTTTAAGGTACTTGAAGAATGCCCCAGGTCAAGGCCTATTATATAAAAATCAAGAGAATATGAAAATGAATGGCTTCTGTGATTCTAATTGGGCCCCATGCCAAATAAGTAGGAATTCAGTAACTTGGTTATGCTTAATGATTGGGGACTCAATAGTTTCTTGGAAATCCAAGAAACAAAATGTTGTATTCAGATTCTCATGTGAGGCAGAGTAAAGAGCAATAGCTCATACTACATGTGAAGTAATATAGGTTCATCAATTACTTCAAGAAATGAAAATTAAAAATAAAACTCAAACAACACTATTTGTGATAACAAGTCGGCAATCCATTTAGTCAATAATTCAGTTTTTCATGAAAGGATAAAACATGTGGAGATTGATTGCCATTTTATAAGAGACTTAATCACCAAAGGAGTGTTTAATCTCGTGCAAATTGGAACAAAGTACCAATTAGCAGATATGTTTACCAAACCCTTGGGTGAGCATGAGATTACTGTTGCATCGTGATCCGACGCTATAAAGGAGGGTTGATAGCCTCTTTTCGCATACTACAGATTTTAGCGGAAATATATGCAATAACACTCAATACTAGCAATGACAATATAGTAATATAATGATAATATCAATATCAATATCAATATTAATATAATATTATTATTATATAAGTATATGTTATGCTTCGTAAAAAATAACAAGCCTCTTAAGCACCTGATAACAGGTCGAAAACTTAAAGTAAATGACTTAAAAGTAAATGGCCTCTTGAGCACATGGTAAAGATCGAGGACTTTGAAGTAAATAAATATAAATAGTATATATAAATATATATAGATAGGTTTAAAAATCGAAATGTGATAAACAATAGTAGTAATCGATTTTAAGTTATAACTAGAGATTTAATAAGTCCAAACTGACCTACGTCCAGTCTTGTGATATTGCCTCACGAAATTCACTAGTCTAAAGGTATTGGCAAACCTATCAGATATTTTACAGGCTACAACGCTCAAAAACCTACCAGATATTTTACAAGGCTACAACGCTCAAAAACCTACCAGATATTTTACAGGCTACAATGCTCAAGAACCTACCAGAGCTTTTACAGGCTAACACGCTCAAGAACCTCTCAAATTTTCAAAGTAAACTTGCAACTTCCTTAAGTCTTTTCAGGTAGACTTAGCACCTAAGAGTTTTACTAGGAAACTCTATAAAACCAACCTTGAATCTTTTCAGGTAGATTCAACCTAAGAGTTTTTCAGAAAACTCTATAGAATCAACTTTGCATCTTTGCAGGTAGAATCAATCTAAGAGTTTTACCAGAAAACTCTATAAAATCAACTTAAAACTTTATGGTTAAATTTAATAACCCTCCTTTACACTTTGATGATATTGAGACAACACCCTCTCAACCAAAGTGGAACACACACGGAAATGGTGTAGAAAGTTTAGGCTTACAACACTTCAACCTTGCTATGAACACTCAAAAAGATTAGAAAAAGAAGTGTAGAGCTTGATGACATCTTTGAGCAAGAGCACTTGGACACAACTAGAAAACGTTGGAAGCTTGGAGCTTTGGAAAGTTGTGGACGTTGGAAGTGGAATGAGGAGCTCAAAGTGTGGATTTGAAAAGCTCTTGTTGTGTGGTTGACTTTTGCAATGGGTATACCATCCTATTTATAACTTTAGCCAAATGATCTTCTCCGTTGGATCTTGAATCAATGGTTCATTGATTTCTCACATGAATCCAAAATGTGGTTGAAATTCTTCCTTTGTTCTATGATAAGCTTTTCTTTAACCAAGGTTTTGCTTCTCTTCAATTTATGTATTCTTTGTATTATTCTCATGAATTCCTCTTTTGCATTTTTTCTATCCATACAATGAAATTTGTTATAAGACAAAAGATTAAGAATAATTAATGGTAATTAGGAATAATACTTAAATTCATAATGTTGACCACTTTGACCACGAAATTAGGGTTTTGACTTTTGATTTGATTTTATACATGGTCAAATAATTTTAGGATTAATATGAGCCTAATTGAGATTATGTTTAATTTAAAATCAATTTACCCTATTGACCACTATGTTGATTTATTGACCATAAAATCGTTTTGACTTAATTTAAACATGGTCAAATAATTCTAGGGTTTAATATGAACCTAATTGAAATTTAGGTTTAATTTAACTTCAATTTACCCTATAGAATATCAACATAATTAGGGTTAATTAAACATGATTATCAATACATAATATGTATCGGCAATTTAGATTCTACAATTACTTCAGCCTTCGACAAACTTAAAATAATTAACATATATTCCAGAGCTTGAGGGGGGAGTAAAAAAGTAATTAGAATGGCTGTAATCTATACAACAAATACTGTAATCTGCAATTATCTAAACATGGACTTATGCGTAATATGAGGATTATAATAAATTTGCAGGCAATTAGACCCTGAGAGAATTATAATATGAAAAGAAGTACTCCAGCAAGGAATTAATGCAATAGCGGGCGGACCAATAGTAGAATAAATAAGTTTTAGTTTTAGTTGTTGATTAACGGATAAAACTGTTGTAATAACTAGTTTAAATACAAATTGTAATTACAACCATTTTAATACAATTTAATACACTAATCTTGGGTCATTTAATTATTTGACAAAAAGATATTCGGATTTTTTGGGTTATTCCGAGAAATGCAAAAATAATAAGCGAAAGAACTGAAAAATGAAAAAAATCGAAGAAAAACAATTTTAAAAATTAGATCTTTCTTAGGTCAAAAGAGATTGAACCTCATTTGATGTGTTGCATTTTCGTATTTTAATTGTTTTTTCCATAATTTTTTATTGATTTCAGATTTAACCCGATAACCGAAAATATAGGTTGTATATGATCGAGCATGGGTAAGATCCAGCTTGGAGGTAGTTAGTTGGTCGAGTTTGGTCCAAAATAAAGACGGACGTGTGGTCCAACCCATTGGCTTATTTTTTTTATATGAATTGAATTACGACAACACACGTGGTTATTTATTTTTAAAGGAGACCAAAGTAGAAGGAAGGCATTTTTAGACAAACTAATTGAAGTTTGTGGTGTACATAGATGGGAAATTGGCATCCAAACAGAAATGGGAAATTGAGATGAACGAAAAAGTAGTATAAAAGAAACTTGTCGTCGACAGATGAATTCATCAAAACATAATTAGAACAACACCCAATTCAAAAGACGATCCTCCTCGTCGTTACTACGTACCCTCTTGAAACTATCAAGAAAGAGGGTGAGTCATCCAGACTCATCTCTTTCTACTCGATCAATCTATCATTCAAATCAATTGAGATCGAGTTCGGAGTTATGGGGGATAGTGATGGATGCCTTGATGATGTCAAGAACGAAAACATTGACCTGGTATGGCATAAGATCGATTAAAATCTCTTGAGTCTTGATATATATATATATATATATAATTTTTTGAGGAAATTAAGATTAAAATCATTTATATTTTTTGTTTTTCAGGAAACCATTCCTCTCCAAAAGGTTTTCGATAAGCTAAAATGCACCAGTGGAGGCCTCTCAGACGAGGAGGGGGCAAAGCGTTTGCTAATCTTTGGTCGTAATAAGCTTGAGGAGAAACATGAAAGCAAACTCCTAAAGTTTCTAGGGTTCATGTGGAATCCTCTATCTTGGGTAATGGAGATTGCTGCCATCATGGCTATTGTCCTAGCTAACGGAGGAGGACAACCTCCTGACTGGCAAGACTTTGTTGGAATCGTTGTTCTTTTATTAATCAATTCCGTTATTAGTTTCCTTGAGGAGAATAATGCTGGCAATGCTGCCGCGGCTCTTATGGCTGGACTTGCACCTCGAAGCAAGGTACGGTCAATAATCAATATATATGTCTTATAAATTTATTAATGCATTCTGATTTACGTACAATTATATTGATGACTAAATAAATAATGAATTCATTTTTAGATTTTGAGACAAGGCAAGTGGGTGGACGAAGAAGCGGAAATACTTGTTCCCGGGGACATTATCAGCATCAAACTTGGAGATATTGTCCCTGCCGATTGTCGTCTTCTTGAAGGTGACCCATTAAAAATTGATCAATCAGCACTGACAGGTGAATCTCTTCCTGTGACAAAGTATCCTGGAGAAGGAGTATACTCAGGATCCACTTGTAAGCAAGGAGAAATTGATGCGGTAGTTATCGCTACCGGTGTTCGTACCTTCTTTGGTAAAGCTGCACATCTTGTTGATAGCACGAATAATATAGGTCACTTCCAGATGGTCCTGACATCCATTGGAAACTTCTGTATTTTTACAATCGCATTGGGAATGGTTGTGGAGATAATAGTGATGTATCCAATCCAAAATAGAAAATATAGAGATGGAATTGATAACTTGTTGGTTCTCCTTATCGGAGGAATTCCCATTGCCATGCCTACGGTGTTGTCTGTGACAATGGCCATCGGTTCTCATAGGTTATCGGAACAAGGAGCAATCACAAAGAGAATGACGGCAATCGAAGAGATGGCTGGAATGGATGTTCTTTGTAGTGATAAGACTGGCACATTGACTTTAAACAAACTCAGCGTCGATAAGAATTTGATCGAGGTATTTGATGACCATCATTTTAATAAAGATTTAGTTATTTTAATGGCCGCAAGAGCTTCAAGAGTTGAAAACCAAGATGCCATTGATGCCTCGATAGTTGGAATGCTAGGTGATCCGAAAGAAGCAAGAGAAGGCATCAAAGAGGTCCACTTCTTACCCTTCAACCCAGTCGAAAAGAGAACTGCTATCACCTACGTAGACAACAAAAATGGTGAATGGTACAGGTCTAGTAAAGGTGCTCCTGAACAAATCATTGAACTTTGCAAAATGTCTACCGGTGATGCTAATAAAATCCACGATTCTATTGAAAAGTTTGCCAATCGTGGCCTTCGCTCACTCGGTGTTGCCACACAAACCGTGCCAGAGAAAAAGAAGGAGAGTGCCGGAACAACATGGAAGTTCATAGCTCTGTTGCCACTTTTTGACCCACCAAGACATGATAGTGCCGAGACAATTCGTCGAGCTCTTAACCTTGGAGTGAATGTTAAGATGATCACTGGAGACCAACTTGCAATTGGAAAAGAAACTGGGCGTCGGTTGGGGATGGGAACAAACATGTATCCTTCTTCGGCCCTCCTGAATGATGGCAGAGAAAAAGATCCTTCCATAGCCACCATCCCTGTGGAGGAACTGATTGAGAAAGCAGATGGATTTGCTGGAGTATTCCCAGAGCACAAGTACAACATTGTTAAGAAACTTCAAGAGATGAAACATATATGTGGTATGACCGGAGATGGTGTTAATGATGCTCCAGCTTTGAAAGCCGCTGATATTGGAATAGCAGTTGCCGACGCAACAGATGCAGCTCGAAGTGCATCAGACATAGTTCTTACAGAACCAGGATTGAGTGTGATCGTGAGTGCAGTTTTGACTAGTCGAGCCATATTCCAAAGGATGAAGAACTACACCATCTATGCAGTGTCACTCACTGTCCGGATCGTCTTTGGTTTCTTACTCATCGCTCTCATATGGCGTTTCGACTTCTCCCCATTTATGGTCCTCATCATTGCAGTTCTCAACGATGGAACCATCATGACCATCGCCAAGGACCGAGTAAAGCCATCTCCATTACCGGACTCATGGAAACTAAAGGAGATCTTCGCAACAGGTGTAGTTTTGGGAAGTTATCTCGCAATAATGACTGTGATTTTTTTCTGGATGGTGCATGTTACAGATTTTTTCACGGTAAGCTACGACCAATCCTCGGTTGAATCTATTTTTACTTTGTTGGCAAATTTCATTATTTAATTAATATATAGGAGATATTTGGGGTTCATTCAATTAGAAACAACAAAGGACAACTCATGTCTGCTTTGTACCTACAAGTTAGCATCGTCAGCCAAGCTTTAATCTTCGTGACCAGATCTCGAAGTTGGTCTTTTGTTGAAAGACCTGGCTTATTCCTAGTGTCTGCCTTCTTCGCAGCACAATTTGTGAGACTCCATTTTTTATCTATTTCGTAATTAATGTAATTTTGATTGGTGCTAATTATATAATTTTTAAATTATAAATGTAGATTGCCACCGTTATTGCTGTATATGCCAATTGGCAATTCGCAAAGATTGAAGGAATTGGATGGAAATGGGCCGGAAGTATATGGTTGTATAGTTTGGTAACTTACATACCACTCGATATTTTGAAGTTCTTAATTCGTTATGGATTGAGTGGAAGAGCTTGGGATAACCTCTTCCAAAGAAGGCTTGCTTTCTCGACTAGGAGAGACTATGGTAGGGTGGAGAGAGAGGCACAGTGGGCACAGGAAGAAAGAGCAAAACACGGACTCCAAACTACCACAACTGAGATAAACACCCTCTTGGGCGAAAACACCACCGGATATAGAGTTTTATCCGAGATCGCCGAACAAGCTAAGAAACGTGCAGAGATTGCCAGAATGACTGAGTTACGCACACTTAAAGGACATGTTGAGTCAGTAGTCAAACTCAAGGGATTGGAAATGGAAAATATCCAACAACACTACACACTATAATTAAATAATAGGTCAACCAATTAAATAAGTCTTAATTAATATTTTGATGATTAAATTCATAGGAAGGGAGTTTATTTACTATTTCCTATCATAGTGTCTAAATGGTGAGTGAGATCGATGATATTTATGTATTATCTAAGGATTGAGATTTACTACTGTAGTTTTCATGTTCGAAGACTATTATTTATTATTGCAGTAGCTAGAGTCATTCTGTAATCTTGAAGACACGATCGATTATTTGTATTTCATCTACAATATATCAAATACAATTTCTTCTTCCTAAAATTTCATTATCTTTATGATCCAAACTTAATTATGTTATTACTTTTGATTCTTGTATAATTGATTTTGAATCATGAGTGTACGTCCTTCTCGGCCGTCGTCGTCAGTTGCGTCGGACTTCATCTACATACCGAAAATGTGAGTCATTTGCGTCTGTAAATTAATCTTTATCTTTCCCCCCGTCCCTCGTCCCCTCATTGTCGTTGTCGATATCATCCTTTCTGAAAATACCTTCATCATTGTAATGGTTGTTACTCCACACATCTTTTATCCATTTTTCCTAGTCTCCTATTTCTGGATATTTGTTTTCAATCGTAGTTGTTCCTTTAAACTTGAATTTAGTCTCCTATTGTTTGTATATGTGATCTCCCAAAATCAGTTTGATTTTTGTAATACGATTTGTCTAAAAAAAATTTATTTACTGAAATTAGATTTGATTTCATTTATGACACTACAAAAAAAGAACATTGTATGGAGGCTTTTGATGGCGGAAATTCTTCATCAATAATTCAGTTCTTTTGATGGCGGATATGGGGTTATAATGGCAGTGGTCGTTATGGCGGTCTTAAGATGACGGATTTCCGCCATTGATCACTTATGACAGCTGAAATCCGCCATGTAAAGATCGTCATACGAGGTCTTATTTCTTGTACGTAGTGTGAGAATCCTTGATCTGGATTTTGTTTTTATTCTTGTATTATATTTTCTTTTTGGTTGTGCCCTAATATATCTTCCCAAAATGTACGTTTCTTATTTGATTTGTATTTTTTTCATCCGTATTTTTTTCTTTTTGTTTTTTTTTGTGAAACCCTAATTTGTCTTTCCTAATTTCCACTCTCATTGATCTTTTTGTATGTCCCAAAATTTTTATTAATGTTTTGATTGACGTCGTTGTTCTAATATACAATGTGTCGTGTCCATAAATAGTTAATTTCTATTGTTCGCCATTACGTTAATGTTGTCTCTGAAAATGTTGTTTGCTCTTCCGTACAGATGTTTCTTAATTTTTTTGAGAATGTCTATGTTGATTTAGATAAAAAAAGTCAATGGATCCTGGAAGAGGAGGAAGGCAGACAAGAAGTGGTCGGCAAAGTTGAGATCGTGGTTCTCTGCCATCCACTTCGTCTCCACCAGTGATGGTTGCACCATTAACATTCGATTGCTCGGAGTACATCGGATCTACGGTACACCGAATACCGCGTCGACGAAGAAGCGGTTATCCTATGGACAGTAAGATTAGTAAATATTTTTGATATGTTTTTTGGGATTTTAATTATTTCAAATTTATGTTATCATTTTTATGATTCCAGCAAAACCCGATGTTCCCGCAGTACTTGCGGTGCTTGTTCCAGAAAGAGTACCACATGTAGTTCCATCAGTTTTCGAACTGGTTGTTCTACAAAGTATCGCAGAACCTTCAACATCAAATGATTCACGTACCGTTCCTGAAATTTTTTCAGAGATACAGCTTTTTAGTCTTCGTCCTCGACTGGATGAATATGTTATCGGTCTTGCTTCACCATTCGTTGAGTTAGGGAAACAGAAACCGGTCTTGAAGAAGAAAAAGGCAACGAAGAAAATAAAGAAAAGCGAGGTATGTTACCGAATTTTAATGTTAAAATAAATTTTTTCATGGTATTATTGAAGTTGAACCATATCAATTTCCTCCTTGAGGTCGCAACTGAACCTCAATCTCCTTTGATTGAGAAGTTTGATTCTTTCGATCCATCGACGATTCAATGCAACCAACTTGGAAATGTACGCAAAGGTAAGTTAAAACACAAAATACATATGTCGATGAAATTATTTTGCTTCTTGTGTTAATATATATTTTCACAAATCAGGTGATGAAAACGAATCCTCATTCCGTGGGAAAATTCATGATGAATATTTATTCACTGATGAAATCGACGACATGGTTCGAAAAGTCGTTGAAACGTATGTACCGAATGCAGTTGCCGAGGTCGCACGCCAGAATGACGTTTCTTCACAAATTCGTTCTGTGGAAGGTGAACCCGCAGTTCTTTCTGCGGCTGTCGTTTCTGAAGACACCGTTGATGAAGTTGTTCCTGGCTTGGTTCAAGGTAATGTTCCTGCTTTTGTTATAGGTAATGTTGATGACATGGTTGAAACTATTGTACATCATTTAGTTGAAACCAATATTGCTGAAGAGGTTGAAACATTGTTTATCAAATGGTTGAAGCCGAAGTTCTAGAAACTGCTGAAACCATTGTTCCAGAAATGGTTGAAGCCGAAGTTTCTGAAGAGGTGGAAACCATTGTTTCAGAAATGGTTGGAGCCGAAGTTCCTGAAGAGGTGGAAACCATTGTTCATGAAGTGGTTGAAGCTGATGTTCCTGAGAAGGTCGAAGTTCCTGAAATTGTGAAGGCCAGTGTTTCTGAAATGATGCAATCCGATGTTCCTGAAATTGTTGGAACCCAAGTTTCTGTAAGTGTTTAGGACATCGTTCCTGATTTGGTCGACGACATTCCTGATGTACCTAAGGATGTCGATGATGGTGTTCCTGATGATGTTCGAAGTGTTGATCCTATTGTTCCTGATGATCCTATCATTCCTGATGGTGTTTTCGATGTTCCCGATTATGTTCCGTCTCCCCCAAAATCCAAACAGAAAAAGAAGAAGATTGTACAGAAGAAGAAGACCCCAACGCAAACCTTACAACAACAATGCTTCAACTTCAAAGTCCCCATATGCACCATCATCCTCAAACCCAAGGAAGAGACCCCCAGTTCCATCTGAATCACTCTACTACAAGAGTGGTAAAGTAGTAAACACTAGATACTATTGCTTCCACTGTGCAGTGTTTGGACACAGTGATGAAAAGTGCTTTGTCCAGCATGGTTATCAAACATCTAGAGGCACAACTTTCAAAAAGCCTAATCCAAATGTGCCAACAACCACTGAGACAACCAAACCACAAACCTCTGCCAACTGTGTTTCCACTGATCCAGCATGGTCTGCCTGGGAGAAGAGTGAGAAGAAGACTGAGGATACTGATCCTATTGGTCCATATGGCTTTCCTTTATATTCTGAAAAGTACAACCCAAAGACACTTCCAAAGTATGACCCCAAGGGCTCAGGTACTGCAAACTTAATCTTTAATTATTCAAAATCATTTTGGATCATTGACTCTGGTGCCTCTGAACACCTGAGTGGTGATGCCTCTCTTTTTTCAAAAATCAAAACATGTAACACTTTTACAATATCACTACCAAATGGAGACAGACAAACTGTCTCACACAAGGGTGATGTATCCATATCACCCAACATCACATTAAAGGATGTCTACTTCATTCCATCCTTCCAAGTCAACTTGCTCTCAATTAGCAAATTGACATTATATGATACATACTCAGTACAATTCTCAAAATCTTGTGCTCTTATTTATGATAAGGTTCAGATGAAGGAAGTTGGTCAGGGTAAAATGGAAAAGGGACTCTATCTCCTACCACACATCAGTGGTAAGAAATGCTTTGTAGGTGCCATCACAACTTCTATCTGGCACAGAAGACTTGGCCACACATCATGTGGCAGACTAAAACACATTTTAAACAATATTTCTTTTAAGTCTTGCAATACTGACTTTGATAAATACTGTGATATTTGTCATTATGCTAAACAACCTAGGATGTCTTTTCCTTCTCATGCATCTAGAACTAAAAATGCTTTTGACCTTCTTCATATGGATGTGTGGGGGAACTTTCACACTCCAACAATTCATGGGAAGAAGTATTTTTTGAAAATTGTTAATGATTTTACCAGGTACACATGGACCTATTTACTAACCACAAAGTCTGAATGTTTTTTAATTTTCAAAAATTTACATGCTATGATTATAAATCATTTTAATGTTGCTGTTAAATCTATTAGGCCTGACAATGGTGGGGAATTATATTCCTCAACCATGGATGCCTTTCTAAAAGAGAATGGCATCATCCACTACTCTAGCTGTCCACATACACCACAACAGAATGGTATGGTTGAGAGAAAACATCAACACCTCCTAAATGTTGCAAGGGCATTACAAATGCAATCATCACTCCCCACTGAACTATGGGGATACTCCATACTACATTCAACATACATAATCAACATGTTATCCTCTAAGGTAACATAAAACCTATCACCCTATGAATTGATTCATTCAAAAAAGCCAAAAATTGAAAGCCTTAGAACATATGGCTGCTTATGCTATGCCACATGTCTAACAAAGGGATCCATCATTTATGTATACCTAGATCATTTATGATCTAAAAGACCACAGCATCTCTGTAAGTAGAGATATTGTCTTCTATGAAGACATTTTTCCTCTAAAGGAGGAAACAAATAACTCTGAGTCTAAAACCCCAGCAGGTGATGAACTTGAACATGGATCTGACCCTGAATCAATAGATGAAAACTCTGAATCTGATCTTGAGGACAAATCTGAAGATAGATCAATTGACCCAAATGGTACAACTGATCCACCTGAAGAACCCCAAATCTCATCAGACTCTGAAGAGGCTGAGAGAAGATACCCCAAGAGAGATAGAAAAACATCAATAAGACTTAAAAATTACTTTTGTTCCTTTGCAACTAGCAATGGGAAATCCAAGGGCACCTCCTACCCTATGCATGACTATATAACATACAAAAGGCTCTCAACCTCCCACACTGATTTTTTGGATAAAATATCCATCACCTCAGAACCTCAATCCTTTCAGCAGGCAAGCCAAAGCCCTGAATGGGTGAAGGCAATGAATGAGGAATTAACAGCACTAGAACTAAATGACACTTGAAAAATAGTACCAAGACCTAAAGACAGGAAAGTGGTAGGATTTAGATGGGTATACAAGGTTAAGCATAAATCCAATGGGGATATTGAGAGACTAAAAGCTAGATTAGTAGCCAAAGGCAACACCCAAGTAGAAGGTTTTGACTACAAGGAAACCTTCTCACCAGTTGCTAAAATCATATCAGTCAGAACTCTCCTTGCAGTAGCAGCCATCAAAAATTGGTCTACATATCAAATGGATGTCAGCAATGTCTTCCTACATGGTGAACTATTTGAAGAAATATTCATGTCACCACCACCTGGAATGCTTCCATCAAATGACTCTAGGGTTTGCAAATTAAAAAAATCTCTATATGGACTGAAACAGGCAAACAGAAATTGGTATGAAAAACTTACAAAAGCTCTGCTTGATTTTGGTTACAACCAATCACACTCAGAATATACTCTATTCTTCAAATCAAATCAAAAATCTTACACTTGTTTACTAATTTATGTTGATGTCTTGATAATCTCTGGGAATGATGAAATCGAAATCCAAAAACTCAAAGAATAATTACACAAACAATTCCACATCAAGGACTTAGGAAAGCTCAAATACTTCTTGGGAATTGAGGTCTCTCAATCAAAAACAGGTATATTCATATCACAAAGGAAATATACTCTAGACATATTACATGACTTTGGCCAATTGGAGTCCTCTCCATCAAAAATCCCAATGTCACACAATTCCAACTTTGATTGTGAAAATGCAATGAAAGATCCATCATTATATAGAAAACTCATTGGAAAATTAGTATATCTTACAATAACCAGACCTGACATTGCATTCTCAGTTAGTCATTTTAGTCAATTCCTTGCTAATCCACTCCAATCACACTTTAATTCAGCAATAAAAATACTGAAATACATTAAAGGAGCTCCAGGAAAAGGTATTCTATACAAAAGGAATGCACCTCTAAAATTAAATGCATATTGTGATGCAGATTGGGCTGACTGCCCTAATACCAGGAGATCAATAACTGGTTACACAATCCTCCTTGGTGGATCAGCCATAGCCTGGAGATCAAAGAAACAATCAATAATAAGCAGATCCTCTGCTGAGAGTGAATATAGGGAAATGGCTTCTACTGTGTGTGAAATTATGTGGTTGAATTATTTCCTAAATGACTTGCAGGTAAAACTCACAGATTCAACAACACTACATTGTGACAATATGGTTGCAATTCACAAAGCATCCAATCCTGTCTTCCATGAGCGCACCAAACATATTGAGATTGACTGCCATTTGGTGCGTGATCACTTACAAGCAAGTTTATTCAAATTGCAACATGTATCATCCAACTCACAAATTGCAGACATCCTAACAAAGTCGGCAAGCCTGGATTCACTCAGAAATCTATTACCCAAGCTGAGACTCTATGACAAACACTCTCCAGCTTGAGGGGGGGTATCAAAGCACTCATTAGTTTATCTTAATCCTTATGTTAATAGATTAAGTCATTAGTTTAGTTTAATAGATTAAATTCGGCCCACACTCAAGGCCCAGTTAGTCAATGGTATAAATACCAAACAATTGTAATAGTTAGGTTAACTTTTGAAATTTAAATCGAAAATCCAAAACCCCTCTAGGGTTTCCCAAACGTCGCTCCGCTCCCTCCCGCTCTCTCAATCGCACACACTTCCGGTCGACGCCGCTTCTCCGTGCACATCTCACTCCAACTGCTAACTTCTTCAAGGTTAAATTAAAACTTTCTGCGGATAAATTTATTTTAAAATATTTATTTTTGAAATCACAGAAGTAGTCATCGTGACTGATAGTCCGATGAGTAGAAGTCACAGTAAAACTTTGGGAGACAAACGACCTTCGAACACTCAAAGAAAAGAATATATTCGGTCGCTCTCCCAGTTAAAAAAAGCAAAAACAGTTTATGATAGCAAAATTACTAAATTCTACCGATGTAAGTGTTATTTGTTTTTCCTTTAATTTTATCCATTTCAACTAATATATTCCGATTAATATTCAGCTGAAGGTAG
This sequence comes from Zostera marina, assembly GCA_001185155.1. NCBI lineage: Eukaryota > Viridiplantae > Streptophyta > Magnoliopsida > Alismatales > Zosteraceae > Zostera > Zostera marina. Next base: position 341,409 of record LFYR01000788.1, read on the forward strand.
TAATGCATCAGTCGATGCCCAAATAAAAGAAGAGGCAAAAAAGAAAAAAAACATTGCATCATCTTCAATGCATTCTGCGGATACTATGAAAGTATCCTTCCCTAGAGAAATAACACGTGGTGCCGGGACTTGTAAGTCTCTTATATTCCGTGTACTGAGTTTTGTATTTGTCGTTTACTATTTTCTGACTATTGTTCATTCAATGAAAATAATGTTGTTACATAATTCATTTTCTGTTGTTCCCTAAATCATATTCCTATTGTACGTTTAGTCATTTTCCTATTATTCCTATACTGATCTTCATATTGTTCAATTTCTATTTTACAGCTGCAAACATCATTCAACATAGATGTCGCATTGCGACATATATTACGGCTATGAAAGACATAGTCTTCGAAGAATCAGTGGTCGAAAAAATATTGGCAACTCCATTCGGACATTTCCTCAACGTCCAGCCAATGGTCGTCAACACTTTCCAGCTTGACGATCTTTGTGGGAGGTTTCTGAGTAAATATACCTTTGAATTGAAAAAGAAGGAGGTACGAATGACCATCGAGGATGTGGGTAAAATTCTATCAATTCCATACAAAGGTACACCCATAGATCTCGGTCGAGCCAGTAACGACACAGACCTTTGGCGTAAATTTTTCGATAAGGGCAGGAAGACAAGAGGAAGGCGTGCAACCGCTATTTCTTGGTACGTGTTTACATTATTTAATTTCGGTGTATATCAGTTAAGAACACTTCTTATAAGAACCCTTCGTCATCACAACCGTTCATTTTCTTGTAGCATCTAGGCCCTCGATTTCTTGGAAATTGAGAAACTACATGAAGAGATTTACTTTTTCGAAAATGAGCAAGACATATTAATTTCTTTTAAAAACAAGATTTTTTTTTATGAATTTTTTTTTTATTGATGGTGGCAATTGCTACTCCTAGGAGACTAGTTTTATCGTAACCCTAGTTTGTTTTTTATCTATATAAAGATGAAACAATTGGAAATATTCGTATATTACATTGACTGATGATTTTTTTACTCAAGAAGGTATTCTTTCGTTTTCCGTTGTTGTTTAATCAAGTTTTGAATAATGAATATTTGATTTTTTCCTTTTTTACAATAAACGTGGGTTCATTCGGTTCCCTGAAAACATGGCAATAGTATGCTAATGTCAAATCATTGCTTTATGTGGTTGTTTTTGGATGTTCTTTGTTAGAAATCTTACTAGTATTAGTAGATTCATATTTTTCTAGTTCAAAATTGTAATGTTATTTTCTATGTTTTAGTCTTGTTGAATCTGTTCCTTTTTTATTATCATAGTTTGTCGAAAATTAATAGTATTTGTTATAGGTATTGGATTTGATTATTGGTGTTTTTTTCTTCTCAACAACAGTGATTTTATTTCCATTACGTTATTTTGATTTTATTATGTGTTAAAGGTATTTGTAGTAGTCATGTAATTAAATTTTACTACATATGTATGTTTTTTTTATTGTACTGCTAAATAATGAAATGCTTTTGTAAATTTAAAACATATAATGTTTTGGCTCTCCTAAAATGTTTCAGAGTTGTGATAATGAGTTCTAGTGAATAGGAGCAAATGAAAAAGAATGAATCAACAGGTAATGTTTGATTTGAATTTTAAATGTGTATGATTTTATTTTGCGCTACCTTTATTAAAAATGCAGTGTGAGATGTGCAGCATGCCAATTACGTCATAGAGAGTTTAATTGAGGACATGGACTGTGAGATGTCGAAATCAGAGAGGGAATCTTTGTAACGATCGTACTGGATACGACGATTGCGGCCAACCAGCTGAAGGCCGACCTGGACCTTGCAAGTTCAACTGGCATTTCATCGAACAGTGAAGAGGTCCAACCCGCAGCCGACGGGGATGATCCACCGGAAGCACCCGACCCAGGTCGCCCCAGTCGTGCTCGCCGTTCCACTCGCTCGTCTGATTTCGTTTATGAGTAGCGTTGTCATTGTCATGCTAAAGTAGTGGGTTATTTTTAGTTATCATTTGAGTGGGTTATTTTGGGTTTGTTTGTTGTTGGAATTTTCATTATATAAAGAGAGGAAGACACCAGGGAGTGTCATCGATTTAGCAACCCAACAACCTTCCAATCCTCTGGCTCCCTCGGGAGATTTCTACCAAAAATCCTTCTTCCTCCGGTCCCAACTCCAGGAATCACATTCCAGCGATCCAACCTCCGGCACTTCTGCGGAGGCTTCTGTTACAGTGGTGCTTTCTTCTTGAACTCCTTAGAGCAGGACAAGACGCAGTCGGAGACAACTATAAACATTTTTCAACCTTGTCGGGCGTGTCCCAAGCCTTGATTGGGTCCTTAGTAGGGATGTTCTTGATCTCAATCTTGCTCGATTTATATTTCGTAATTTTAAATTTATATCAATGAATGTTACAGTTGATTCGTTGGAGGAAATACGGGGTTCACTAGCGATAGTGGTGAACGAACAGAATTCCCAGCTGACCGAGACAAATCGGCGACAAGACAGGGTGATCGCCAGCCTGCACGATGAACTGTTCGAGTTATAATATTTGGTAAAAAAATTGCAAGCAGGGGAAGGTAACAGCAACCGGATGGGTGACAGGACCGGGAGGGGAGCTCGATCACTCAAGCTAGACCTTCCAAGGTTCCCGGCGAGGATCCAAAGGGTTGGTTATATCAAGCAACCGAGTACTTCGCCTACCACGGGATTGCAGATGACGCTAAGCTCCAAATTATTGGGTTCCATATGACCAAAGATGCTCTGGGATGGGTACGGGGGCTCCGAAGTAATAATCTATTGACTACTTGGGAAAAATTCACCGAAGACTTGTTGGAACGATTTGGAGATTCTGCCTATGAGGATAAACTAGCCCAGCTATCACGGTTGCTACAACACACCACGGTCGCGGTTTATATGGCTCAATTCAGCGACTTATGAATGAAGTTCAAGGACAATCGGAAGAGGCCTTGATTAGCTTCTTCATTGCCGGGTTGAAATCTGAAATTCAAGATGACATGTTGGTGCGACGTCCCACGACACTACGGCGTGCCTTAGTGGAGGCAAAAAATTTGGAAGCACGTAAAGGAAGCAAAGGATTCAAGGGAGGGGGTTATGTAGCCAGAAACAAATCCGAGCCGTTGCTGAAAACTCCTCCGGATCTTACGTCGGCAGTCCCAATTGTACGCCGAACTCTTACTATTGAACAAAGGCGGGAGAGATCGGCGAAGGGGCTCTGCTTTAATTGTGACGACCAATATATACCCGGACACAAGTGCAAGGGAAAACTATTCTTACTAAGTGCGGATAAAGATTGCTTGGTCGAAATGGTAGATCCGGCTACTAATGAACCAGATGGACATGAAGTTGATATGGAGATTAGTCTTCATGCGTTGTCAGGACCCTTCAACCCAAGGACCATCAGATTATCGGGAGTGATCGAAGGCCAACAATTAACGGTATTGGTGGACAGTGAGAGTACCCACAATTTTATTCAGCGATCGGTTGCCTACAAGCTTGGGATAGCAATCAAAACTTTGCCGGAGTTTTGCGTCTTTATCGGAAGTGGTGACTTCTTGGTTTGCTGTGAAGTTTTCCCAAGAGTTTCAATGAAAATTCAGGAGACAGTAATTGTACAAGACCTATATGCTCGGTGTGCAATGGTTAGAAACATTAGGACCTGTGATGACCGATTACAAACAATTAACAATCCAGTTCGAGGATAAAGGCTCACCGGTGAAATTCCAAGGGCTGCCACACTTGGTGGATTCGGCAATTTCTAATAATGGCTTACGAAGAATGATGGCAAGGAAAGAGGTGGCTTATTTCTGCCACTTATCATGTGACCCACCTCCGTTACCATTTGAAATTCACCCGGAGATAGACTTGGTCCTTAAGCAATTTCCGACCATATTTGATGAACCCGATCGTCTTCCGCCCAATCGAGACAGCGATCACCACGTTGAATTAATTCCGGGAGCTCAACCCGTCAATGTGAATCCGTACCGTTACCCTCACTTTCAGAAAAATGAAATTGAGGGATTAACTGTTGAGATGCTGCAGCAAGGGCTGATTCGGCCAAGTACGAGCCCGTTCTCATCTCCGGTCCTGTTGGTACTAAAGAAGGATGGTTCGTGGAGGTTTTGAGTCGATTACCGCGCACTTAACGCCATCACGATACGGGATCGGTTTCCAATCCCAACGATGGATGAACTCGTCGACAAACTGCACGGGGCACAAATCTTTTCCAAATTGGATCTACGGGCAAGTTACCACCAAATTCGAATAGTGGAAGGGGACATCCACAAATCAGCTTTTCGAACACATCACGGACACTATGAATTCACCGTGATGCCATTTGGCCTCATTAACGCTCCGGCCACCTTTCAGGCCACAATGAACCAATTTCTAGCAGAATTTCTGAGGAAGTTTGTGATGGTCTTTTTCGACGACATCCTCATCTATAGCAAATCAGGCCGAGGAACACTTTACTCATTTTCGCACGGTATTCGAACGTTTTGAAACACAGTTATTCTTTATTCGGCGAAGTAAATGTTCGTTTGGCGTAGCAGAACTTGAATATTTGGGACACATTATAACAACCCAAGGAGTGCGACCAGACCCGGCGAAAGTGGCTGCGGTGGAATCATGGCCAGTTCCCAAGACCGTGCGACAAGTATGAGCTTTTCTCGGGCTCACCGGCTATTATCGTCGCTTCATTAGACAATATGCTCAAGTCGCCGCTCCCATCACCAACTTGCTACGTGAGAACCAATTCAAATGGAACGAGGAGGCAACCCAAGCTTTCATCGAGTTGAAACAGATTTTGACTTCGGCTCCAGTTTTAGTATATCCGGATTTTCAGATTCCTTTCACGGTGGAGACCATGCTTGTGACATTGGAATCGGAGCCATTTTACTACAATTAGAGCACCCGGTCGCGTTCTATAGCCGGAAGCTATCCACTCTTCGACAGAAGGCCTCGACATATGCTAAGGAGCTCTGAGCAATACCGAACTCCGTACGGAAATGGCGTCATTACTTGCTTAGGCAACACCTTCACTATACGCACGGATCATCACAGCCTAAAATATCTCCTCAATCAGGTAATCCAGACACCCGAGCAACAGTATTTCCTGTGCAAGCTCCTTGGATATTCGTATACCATCGTGTACAAGAGAGGTCGGGAGAACCTCGCCGTAGACGCTCTATCTCGACGACCGGCGGCGGAAGAGGAGGTAATCCATTCTGAGCAGTTAATGTCTATAAGCTGTCAACCTCTACCAAATTGGTTAGAACAGCTACGGATTGAGAACGGAATTTACGAGTGGATTGTTAAGATGCGACAAGCTGTCATGAGTCAGACGGCATCGGAAGGGTATGTAATCTGGAATGAATTTTTAATGTGTCGTCAACGTTATTGTATAGGTTCCGAGTCGGCATTATTGCAACAGTCGGTTCCGGGTCCAATTTGGGAGGCCACGCCGGTTATTATCGGATCTTATATAGAGTGCGTCAGCAGTTCCATTGGGTAGGTATGACGAGTTTCATCAAAGACTTCGTCGCGGGGTGCACCACCTGCCAGCAAGTCAAGATTCCTCCGGCTAAGCCATTAGGACTTCTCCATCCCTTGGACATTCCGACAGCGATTTGGGAGAATATTAGCCTCGATTTTATTATCGTGCTTCCCACAGTACGGGGACATTCGGTAATCATCGTCGTGGTTGACCGGCTGTCCAAATACTGCCACCTCGGCAGCCTACCGGCAACTTATTCGGCAGCATCGGTCGCGGAGTATTTTGTCAAACAGATTATTCGCCTACACGGGGTCCCCAAGAAAATAGTCTCGGATCGGGATAAGATATTTTTAAGCAGATTTTGGCAAGAGGTGTTTACAAGAAGTGGAACCACATTGGGGATGTCAACAACATACCACCCTGAGTCCGATGGACAGACGGAAGTGGTCAATAAGACAATTGAGATTTACCTACGCGCAATGATACATAACAACCCTCGCAATTGGGTTGAGCTTTTACCAAGGGCGGAGCTTTGGTACAACACGTCGTTCCACCATAGCACGGGAAGTTCTCCCTTTGAGATTGTATACGGACGGTCACCGCCGGCATTCAACCCTTATTCTTCCGGTGATTCCATGGTGGAAGCTGTAGACCAAGAGCTGCAAAGGAAACAGTTAATCATCAAGGAACTGCGGGGCAACCTACTGAGCACGCAGGAACGTATGAAATTGAATGCAGACCGCAAACGGAAACAACTTGAATTTGAGGTGAGCGATTGAGTATGGCTCAAACTGCAACCATATCGACAAAATTATGTCAACTGGCGGAGTTGTGCGAAGCTTTGCAAGAGGTATTATGGTTCATTTGAGGTCGAAAGGAAGATCAGTGTGGTAGCCTATAGGTTGACGCTGCCCAAAGGAAGCACCATATTTCCGGTCTTCCATATTTCATTATTGAATCCCTTCATCGGCAACAAGCAGGAATGTGAAGAATTAGTGCTGCCCATCATGACCATCGACGCACATTCGATAGCAGTGCCTGCTAAAATCTTGGGATATCGTATTGTGTTAATAAAAAAATTCCGTCACGAGCAAGTGCTGGTTGAATGGGCGGGTGCCGTGGCAACGGAACAAACTTGGAAAGAGTTGAGTTGGGTTAAACATCTGAACCCCGACGCCGACCTTGAGGACAAGGTTAGATCCGCAGGAGTAGGTGATGCAACGATCGTACTGGATACGACGATCGCGGCCAACCAGCTGAAGGCCGACTTGGATCTTGCAAGTTCGACTGGCATTTCATCGAACAGTGAAGAGGTCCAACCCGCAACCGGCGGGGATGATCCACCGGAAGCACCTGACCTAGGTCGTCCCAGTCGTGCTCGCCGTTCCACTCGCTCGTCTGATTTCATTTATGAGTAGTGTTGTCATTGTCATGCTAAAGTAGTGGGTTGTTTTTAGTTATCGTTTGAGTGGGTTGTTTTGGTTTTGTTTGTTGTTGGAATTTTCATTATATAAAGAGAGGAAGACACCAGGGAGTGTCATCGATTTAGCACGACCTCCGACACTTCTGCGGAGGCTTCTGTTACAATCTTCACCGGATGTGGATCAATTCATTTTTTCGAAGAGGAAGCGGAGTAAATAGCTATTTCATATTTTATAATATGTGTCTGGTGGTTGCTAAGTATTATGATTCAAAAAATTTATTTTTTTAGATAAACTTTCAGAAACATCTACGAAGACATATAAGGAGATGATTTCGAATCTACGCTACGAAAGTTGATGGCGGACGATCGAAAGAGATTAAACGCAAAGAAATGTAATCGTGATGTCGTGAGGTCACCACCAAGGATCAAAAGAAAGACGAAGGTTGTGAGGAAAAAGAAAGTGACGGTAGTTGAAAACGTTGATGAAGCGGAAGAAGAAGAAGACCTGCATGCTAAAAGTACAACTGTAATAACTCCGTATTATTTCACATTAATCGTCTAAATACTCATATACTTTTAGCAAAAAATAGACATATTGTTTGTTTATACAGTGCTATTGGCACATTGAAACAGATGTATCGAAGGAATGTTTATTTATACTACCGAATAGCGTAACACCGTAATAGCGGAGGCATACTACATAGTAGCGAAACAAGGTAATAGCAGAGTCATAATACATAGTAGGTTAATACACCATAATAGCATAAGCACACTACACAGTAGAGCAACACAGTAATAGGAGAGGCACACTACATAATAGTGTAACCCCGTAATAGCGGAGGCATACTACATAGTAACGTACACAGTAATAATAGAGGTCGCATACTACAAAATAGCGTAACACACTAATAGCGGAGGCATACTACAAAGTAGCATAACACAGTAATAGCAGAGGCATACAATAAAGTAGCGTAACAACGTAATAGCAGAGGCAGACTAAATAGTAGCGTTACAACGTAATAACGGAGGAATACTAAATAATAACGTGACAACATAATAGCTGAGGAATACTAAATAGTAGCGTGACAACGTAATAGCTGAGACATACAACAAAGTAGCGTGAAACCGTAATAGCGGAGGCATACTACAAAATAGCGTAACACCGTAATATGCAGATGCACGCTAAAAAATATCAGTTGAGAAAGTCATAATAGCGAAATTACATATTAGTAGAAGCTCAATATATAATGGCAAGGTAAAATTAGATATCAGCAGAAGAACAATAGATATTATGGGAGTTTGAAAAAACAATGATAACGTACATGATTAAAATTTGAATGTTTCAGGCCTAGCAGAGGCACACTACATAGTAGAGCAACACAGTAATAGCAGAGGAAGACAACATAGTAGTGTAACCCCGTAATAACGGAGGCATACTACATAGTAACGTACACAGTAATAGCGGTCGCATACTACAAAGTAGAGTAACACACTAATAGCGGAGACATACTACAAAGTAACGTAACACAATAATAGCATAGGCATACAACAAAGTAGTGTAACAACGTAATAACAGAGGCAGACTAAATAGTAACGTTACACCATAATAGCGGAGGAATACTAAATAGTAGCATGACAACGTAATAGCTGAGGAATACTACAAAGTAGCGTAACACCTTAATAACTCAGGCATACAACAAAGTAGCGTGAAACCGTAATAGAGGAGGCATACTACAAAATAGTGTAACACAGTGATATGCAGATGCACACTAAAAAATGTCAGTTGAGAAAGTCATAATGGCAGACTAAATGCAGAAGCAGAATAATAATAGCAAGGTAAAATTAGATATTAGCAGAAGAACAATAGAGATTATGGGAGTTCGGAAAAACGACGACAACGTACATGATTAAAATTTGAATGTATAGGTTCATAAAAAAAATTGTTTATGACAAAACTGAAGAAAAGACAGATCATTTCTTCCTAGCGGCTGGATCGCGATATATATTTCTTTTGCGCTCTTCATTCGCGCTGCATCAATTTTGGTCGGTCTTCCACTCTTACCACTACCCTTCGTTTTAACCTTGGGTGAGGGTCAATCAACACCGGTGTATTCCTAGGTTTTTTAGTTATAGTGATTGATGTTCTAGAATATGAATTAGGAACAACTACAGTTTCGCTGAGTTTCTGAAGAACCTCTTCACCATATTTGAGTAGTATATCAAGTTGATGTTATCCCATCTTCGCATAATTCATCATTTTCTGAGACATTACTGCATACTTAGACAATGGATTGTCAGTTTGTGGAAGAGATGGAGCAATTCTGTTCGTCATGCATAGTTTGTTCCACCTAGGCATTTTTAAATCATCTGGTAAACTTCGGTAACCGTTGACAATTAGATAATGTATAAGATGAAAGCATAGAATTTCGTTGTATTCAAATCGATGACATGAGCAAGTCGGTGTAGAATTACCTTTCGTAATAGTGAGTTTGAATAACACAGTTTGCCTTTCTAAAGAAAGAACAGGTAGATATTTAATATCCTATACGAATGAAGAAGAAAATATTTAGAAAGACATTATTGAGAAGAAATTGAAAATTTAAAACAATGATAGGCAAAATAGAATGACGTACCTCAGAGGATTGGTCATTCGGTGGTAATATATGGTAAAAGAAGTTTTTCTGCGTCTCCTCTTGAAAAAGAAGAAAAATAGCAGTTGTAAAGAAACTCAGAGCGTCTTTCTCAATGTCCATAGAAGTAATAAATCTTGGGTGTCAGAATGTATCTTTGTGATCGTCCAAATTCTCGGACTCGCGAATGGTATTAATCATATTTTGGTATCGCCGAATGAAGCTAAACAGTAGATTCTTGGATGTTACTTTGGTCTTAAGAAAAGAATTCATTCCTTCGCTCCTTTGAGTAGAATGCATTCCAGCAAAGAAATGGGAACACATCAAACATGGAACTCATGAGTAACGGATGTCGTATAAACTTTTCAACCATACATTCAAAAAAACATTATTCTCTGTGATCCAAAAAGACCATGAGTCTTCAAAATCTTTAGGAGTCTCTGAAAATTTAATAATTTTGTAAAACATGTTTAGAGAATTGGTATTCTGGCATACTGTGGGGACCTTGGTAGACAACTTGTTGGTTATGTGTCAACGACACAAATGATGAAAGGATTCAGGAAAAGAACAAGATATTGCACCTTTCATTGCCAAATCTTGATCAGTAATAATTGATTGAAGAGGGTATCTCATATATTGTTTGAACGTATTGAATAGCCATGTAAAGACATCTATGTTTTCGTTACTGCACAGATAAACAAAAAATAAAAGAATTAATGAAAAAATAAAAGATTAAAGATGAAACAAAAATGAAAATATTCATTACAATGAATAAACGTAATACCTTAAAAATGCACTACCGAATATTGTAGTCTTCCGGTGGTGGTTGACACCGCAAAACATGTCGAACACCATGGAATAAACATTCGTCTTATAGGTCGTGTCGAAAGTAACAGAGTCTCCAAATAACTTATAATTTTCAATCATGGTAGGATCGGCCCAGAAGAGGTGTTTCAAACGACCTTCATCATCTTTGACAAGATCATAAAAGAAGTTCGCATTTTCTGACTTCTTCAATTCGAATTCCTTTACAATTAAGTCGACGTCATAATTTTTCAGATCTATGCGATCATTACGAACCATATTGTTAATGTCCAATGTCATGCAGCCCATATTATGTGGTCCGCCAAGTTGATTAGAAAAATAGGCAGTCTGCTGTGATACTGGAACATTAACATCAGCTAGGGAGGAAAAAAGTAATTTGGAAGTATGAGATATTGACCGATTTATTGGAAGGTATCGAATTTTTGAAGGGGTCGTAAATGGGTGATTATGATCTAAATTTACAGAATCAGTTACCCATTTATCAGATCTGTCTATTCTTTTAAATTTGATACTTGCCAGACAACCACATCTAGAAACACCATTCTTCCATCTAGTATCGTTGGTGGGGGGAAGTATTAGAATTGGACTGCCTTATTTAGAACATAACAACATTTTCATGACAAGAATTTTTTGACCAGTTTCTTTGTCCAATATATTCTTCGTCAATCCTAAACGAACAGAAAATCTGGTAGACGATGCGAAATCGTAGTAGGATTGAAGAGTCATTTCATACGAAGGAAAAACCTCACCTACAATAGGACATGGTTTATTGGATTTACTGTAATTAGAAGATCCAATTTCATGATTAGGAGATGTTGGATATTCACCAGTAGAGGAAGATTTTCTTTTGAAATGATTGCCAGGGGTTTTAGCAGTTTCGCAACTTAGATTAGCGGAGTTAGCAGGAATTTGAGCAAAGGATTCCCTAATATCGGCAGAGGCGGATTGGACATACTCTGAATCAAAAAAATTGCTGCATACGGTATCAAGATCCAAGGAATGAGAAACATTATCATTGGAATCTATAGGATTAACATTGGTAATTCATTCTATTTTGCATTTTAGCAGTTCCGTAGCTCATATTAGCGGAGGATTCCTTAATCTCAGCAGAGGTGCATTGGACAAATTCTGACAGAAAAATGGTGCTAGTAGTGGCATCAGGATCCAAGGACGTAAAAAAATCAACGTTAGAAGTTAGAGTATTGCAATTTGTCTGACATTGAGGAGAATTGAAATGAAATTTCAAACTAACGTTACAAGATGTATTTGTGTAATCATATGTAAACTGTTGTGAACGATATGGGTCACGAAAATTAAATTGGTGTTGGGAGAAACTTGCAGGCTGGTAGGTCGATATTGGTTGCCAAATGATGTTGGAGAAGCCATTATATGCTATAGGGGAAGAAAAAAAGCATTCAATGTATGAAAAAAAGAATTAAAAACAATACAAGACTAACCTTGTATTCAGGGTGGAAAATAAATGACACCTGAGGATGGGTTGGAAGAACAAGAAATAATAGAGAAAGAAGATGATTAACAGTAAGGAGAGTGAAGAAGAAGACGTTGGGGGAAAACGACAAAGCTAAAAAACATAGGACGACTGAAGAAGGTAGAAAAACCAAGTATTGACAGATGAACAGTAAAAAAGTACAATTTGATAAAACGGATTACGAACAATTTTCGCAGAAGGTAGGTATGAAATAGCAGTGAATGTGAAAGTATTACAGGAATATGTCAATTTACATAAAAGGACAGATTTGAGAAGATATTGATTGGATAGGATGATAGATAATGCCAAGATATAAAAGACAAAATTTCGACTTTGGGCAGTAGCAGAGATAGGGGAGTACTATGAAAAAGAAAAAGTAGTTAGATGTGACAAAACTAAGAAGGAAGTAAAAGTAAAAAAAGAGAAAAAAATAGTACAAGTACAGAAATTTGAACAGAGGTAGACGGAAAAAATTTTAAATGGAGGGAAAGAGAGAGAATGTATGAGGTAGAGAAGAAGAACCCATTGAAAGAATGGAGTGCAGGAAAAGAAAATAGAAGAAGAAATTGATATCAAATCCGGCAGGGAAGAAGGGGGGACGGAGATATGACGGAGGAAGAAAAAAAGAATTTGTCCGGCAAGGGAGGAAGAGAAGACGCGGGGAGAGAAAAAAACGATAGAATTAGGAAGAAGACGTGAGGAAACAGCTGGAAAAAAAAATCCAAAATAGAAAAAGACAAGAATGGAATGTTACATGATAGAGAGAAAATTGATTAAATTGGAAAAAATTAAATGAAAAAAGGGAGGAAGGATGACCGGTTACAATAGGTAGCTCACGGACGGTGAGGATTTGTCAGGAAAAAATGAAGGACAGGGATGAAGTTCGCATATAAGGGGTTCGCAACTGATATTTTTTATATTTAATTTATATAAGATTGACAAAAATAATGGTGAATTGAATGACATGCATGTTAATGAATGCAACAAGGATGCTATTACGGCGCTACAAAGTCAGATCAAAATACAGTGCGTCTCTGAAGAAGATGTAGACGGCATGTGTCTAAAGAAGTAATTAGCTTAATACTGAATTAGATACTGGATTGGACCCAAGTGCAAATAAGTAAAACAGAAGCACTTACAGTTTTAACTTAGAAAGAAACTGTAAGGTTCAGTTTGTAATATTCACCACTTAAAACTATTAACAGAATAAAAAGAAACGTGAGGACTGGACTGCAAGTTTACCCACTTAAAGGATATATAAAAGGACGAGGACCAAACTGCAAATTTCCCCCTTATTTCTCATCTGATTCCTCGCCGGACGGCGAGCTTACACGCCGGAGCTGTCCTCCATCTCCCAATCCAGCCGTTGGATCAACGTCAGACTTTTAACATGGTATCTACTGGCAAGATCGACTACGCTTCCGCAGGAAAAGAATCCATCGGCACTCAGGATAGAGAGAATCAATCCGGCTCAAGTCCATCAGGTTCCCCATCCTCTCCATCAATTATGAAGTCTCCTTCTCGAAAAAATCATGCTTCTTCATCCAAGCAGCACAGAACCCACACCCACAAGTCACACAGCTCCAAACACAAGAGGTCACATGCATATGTCTCTGCAATTAATGATAAAGAGTCAATTTACTATTTGAATTCAGGTGACCATCCAGGAGCTCTCATGGTGGCTGACAAACTAAAGGGTGAATCAAATTATCAAAGTTGGGCAAATGCTATGAAGCTTTCATTGATTTTAAAAAGAAAAATAGCTTTTATTAATGGAAAAGTGAAAAGGCCAGAGGATAGATCAGGGAGGGAGTTTGAAGCATGGGAAACTGTGAATGGACTAGTACTATCATGGATAGTAAATAGTGTAGATCCTCAAATCTCATCCACGCTAATGCACACTGAAGAAGCATATATAGCATGGAAGGATCTTCAAGAAAGGTATAACCAAGGCAATGCACCCAAGGTTAACCAAATAAGGTATGAACTCAACAATTTACATCAAGGCAATGATAATGTTACAACCTTTTATGATAAATTCAAAGCTCTCTGGAATCAAAAGGTAGAGCTAGAAGAAATTATTTTTTGCAAGATATGTGCTCCTAAATATTCTGAAAAAATGGAGAAGGATAAAATTCATCAGTTCCTATTAGGACTGAATGAAGATTTTAAA